>NCQV01130334.1:0-12613 GCA_002740545.1 Lophocereus schottii | reverse complement strand
AGCTGACAAGATCATTGTTACGGTTTACTTACTTTGCTTGAAGAAAAGGGAGTATATTAGAGGTTTGATGATTGTGGGGATGTAAGTTCAGGTGGTGGTTTGGTGGCCAAAACCGCAGCAGCCAGCACAGAAGGGTGGTGGGGTTAGACAGAGAAAGGACTGAGATATGGTGTGAGTATGGTTGTGTTGTTTTAATTTGTCTACACTCTTAGCTGAATTTTTATCCTCCTAAAAAGTAGCTTTAGCTAACCATGGTTAAGCTTAACTCATGGTAATTAGCTAGATTAATATGCAAACTTGTTGGGCTTTAAATTGGACCGAAATAAGTTGGGTTCAGGAATAAAATGCTTCGTAACGATAACGTTTTTACGTAACTCAAAATTAAATTTTTGTAATGTTACAGAAAATAAAATAAATTACTTAGATTAAACTTGTTAGGGTCTATTATCAATTCTTCCAAAGTTTTCTTTAATAATTAAATAAATAAATAAAACTTGAATTGCCAAGTGAGGTCCCGAATAAATTTTTTCCCACCAGGACAATTAAATGCGATAAATAAATATGAGAAAATCATTTAGGGTTGGGTTATTATAGAAACCACAGATGTGGGTGATAATTACATCATAGCTTTCTAGTATCCATGCAGACTTATTCTTTCTCTATGAGATAGGTTAGCATCAAGGATGTTGTTGCTCTCTAGCACGTCCGTAAGCACACGGGTGTTGTAGTTTAGATTAAAATATCATCCTCAGGGACCAAAGTAATCTACCAAGCTAATGTTTTATTGAAAATGCTAAGCAATCAATTTTTTCAATGAGTTGGTTTAAATATACTAATTATTTGACTGGAAATTCAATCAAAGTAAAGCATCTAGGTTTGCAAAGTAAGGAGTTAGCTCATAGAATTAAGCATGCATTTTTCATGGATTGGATGATTCAAGAAATTGCAGCCAAGTTAAATTTAATCTTTTCTTTCGAAATAAATTAAATTACCCAAACGAATTCAACTAACACTCTTTCAAGTGTCTTTGATTTAGTCTGGGTTGAAGATTTATGAATGCTAAGTCTCTTCTTAACAAGCAATTTTCTTCTGAGTTTTGATAGGTCAAGTTCTATCAAGGCGATCTAATAGTGAGCTTTACTTTTGGGTGCTTCACTCGATTACCTAATATAAGCAAGCAAAATTTGGCCAAACTTTACTCCGGACTTTTCAATCTCAAGATAGAAGCAACTCATTCCAATCATGAAGTAAGCACAGGATTGCAGAAATTAAGGATCAAACTATAATATTATGGCTAATAAATCCCTAGATTGAATAAAACTAACTCATATTTCTAATTTAACTAACACAAGAGTTCAAGGATAAATTCAAAGGTAAAGAAAACTTTACAACAATGGTAGCCCTTCAATGGTGCCACAATCTTCAAGCCTCCAAGAGCAAGGCTTCTCCCTTTAATTCTCCTTTTGCTCCCAAAAACAAACTAAAAATTCTAACTAAAGAAAAAGAGAGTAGTGGTAAGATCATGATGATGCTGAATTCTCCTTCCTTTAGCCATCAAACATGCCTTTTAAGCACCAAGACCGAGCATCCTCAGCCGCACAACGAAGGAAGATGAAGAGGCTAGCAGTTACAGGCCGGACCCTAGTGCTTGCTGGATCCGAAATCTTATGCTCTTCTCTTACTCCATGGGCATGGGACTTGGGGTGCCTCTGTGGTGGGCCAACAGGCGCTCAAATGAGGGTCAATTGCTGGGTCACATAGTCTAAAATCCTATAAAAGTCATCAAAGAACCATGCACAAGCTTAAAACGAGAATATGAGTGTAAATTACAACATAAAGCCCTTGAATTCCCGAAAAAGTGCTACAAAACATCCAAAAAATGAAGTATAGAGAAGCATTTATTGAACTCCCCCATGCTTGAATCGTTACTTGTCCCTAAGCAATAATAAGACCAAAAATTATTCACAACCTCCTCAGGAAAGACATTGGTAGCAGCTCAATGGCAAAGGCGATCCAAAGTTAGCCCAAAATACCAGAATCATTTAGCAAATAGGCTAGGAAATAAAGTTGTTGAAATCGTTGATAGACCACAATGTCAAGTTTGAATCAATCCCCCCAAATCATCAAATACAATCACATCGATATATGAAACATATGAAGTTACTAATGCTGGTAAAACCTGACTATAGTCATATGGAACTTGTCAGTTCTATGTCCAAAAAATGTAGGAAGGTTCCCTCAATTCTCATTCTATAAACTCAAATCTACCATAAGCTTGATAAGACTCTCTATTTCGCCATTACTAATATGCCATACACATTAGATAATCATAAGGACTTTATGACGTTGTAATGGGGTCATAGGTAAAGGTAAGAGGGGAACGAATATTTTGAAAATGTGGAGCTAGAAGTCGTAGACAAAGAGCTAAATACTTCCAATGCGCTTATGTAACACTTTTCTCAAACTAGTAAAATTCAATAACAAGTACATTCCCTTTCACAACCAAACGAAGAGAAAAAGAGTTGAAAGTCAAATATACTTTTTGCAATTGAAACAAGGCCAACGCTCCTTTGTTCTTTTTTTTCGTTCGTTTTCCCCTTTTTTCATTCATTTTGTTTTTTCTATTTTTCCTTTTGTTTTTTTTTTCAATTTCACAAAAGAGTTGGCTAATAGAATACATATCAAACTTGATTTTCAGCTCTTTTCTAATCTTTGTACAATGAACAAGGGATCTCTTATACAATATAAAAACACAAATCCCTTCATCAATTGAGCAACCAAATCCACCAACAAAAAAAATCTCAATGCACCTTACTAACTCCCAATCAAACTCAGCTTACAAAGAAGGAACGCTTCTCTAGTCTTGGCTTAAGGGTTAGAGAAATGTTTCGCCAAAGCGTATGCTCAGAGGTTCACATCAATAACAACAGATGTAGTGTTTCCTCCCTTTCTCATCCTTTAAAATAACCTTAAGATCTTCACAGTCAATCTTAGCTCCATCAGTGTGCGACCAATTCATTCCTAAAATGATATCAAAATCAGACAAATCAAATTGAATTAAATCCACTGGGAAAATGGTTCGACCAATAGTAATGGGAACGGATTTATAGGCGACAGGGCACCTAATCAAAGAATCATTAGGTAGCCGGATCCTATAATTGGTTTCCGTCCTCTTATCCCTCAGGTTCAATTACATGGCAGATCGAATGGATATAAATGAATGAGTAGCATTGGAATCAAATAATATACAAAATGGCTTTGGATTTAAAAAGAGAGTTCCCGTGACTACCGTACCAAAGGTGGTAGCTTCTTTCTCGCTCATTACATAAGCTCATCCTACTACTATAGGCCTTGGTGGTGACGCCGCTTGGCGATGTGGGGCCAAGGGTATTGCTGCACCTTTGTCTACAACCTTCATCCTTCTGGGGCATGCAGCAATAAGGTGTTCAGGGCTTCCACACCACATGTACTTATTAGTTCCTACTCAGCATTCAGGAGTGGTGTGATCTGTTCTTCTGTATTTCACACAGGACTCTATCGAGCCTGCCAGACCACTCTTAGGAGGAGTGGGAGAAGGTTTCATCTGGTTTACCCTCTCAATCAGAGTTCCTCGCTCAAACCCATTTCTCTTTTGGTTGATTGGGTTCAGGGCTCTCAACTATGTCTTTACTCGTTCTACTTCAGCAGCTCGCTCATATAGCCCTTGGTAAGTCAAAATTGGTTACCACGCTAACTTATTCCAAATATATAAGGCCAAACCCTCTTCAAACCTTCTCATCTTCAGCCTTTCAGATGATACAAACTCAGGAACAAACCTGGATAATTCTGTGAACTTACTGGCATATTGCATCACATTCATATTGCCACATATTTTCAACTCCATAACTCTTTCTCCTTTTGGCTTTGGACCACAACTGGGTAAAATTTTACCCTCAACTCTTAGGAATTTACTCCAAGTGAATTCAGGCCCTACAAGCTTATCCTTAACAGTGTTCCACCAAATATCAACTTCACCAGTCAAATAATACGTTCCAATTTTTACTTTCTTTTCTTTTGCCACCTCTACCACTGTAAAAGTTTTCTCCATCCCCCTCACTCATTCCTTCAATACTACTAGATCATAAGTTCCATCACACACTTTAGGGTTGCATTGTACTACCCTATCTGCTAATTTATCCTCTTTAAGAGGGGTTTCAGTATGTACATAGGGAATCCTCTTTATCAGTTCAGCCATTAAGGCCAACCAGTAGTTCGGGTCTCCAATGTTGTTAGCTAACTCAAGAGTGATTGGTGGCATTTGGCCAAAATTTGATGGAACATGATGGGATGCTTGCTCACCTGATCCCTGGCCATGATCCGAGATTTCCTCTATATGGACCTCTGCATTATTGTGCACTAATTCGGATATTTTTGATCATACATTAAATGAAACAATTCAATCACTGGAATATCCAAACATGCAAGATAAGCATGCCCAATGAATACACTTAATATAACTCAAATATTATTAAAAACAAACCCAAATCTTCATTATATCATTTCATAACTACTTATTTACATACATAGCTAACTGTTTATATACATGATCAGCAAAATATATTATATCTAACTGACTAGCCAAATTCAGTTTTGACTCCTACCTCAATGCCAAACACTAACTAGCCCCAAGACACTAGATCCATCACATGATCAAAAAGAGAAATAGACTATGTCATCACGATCGAAAAGGAGTGGACTAACTATATACAATGTCATATGCTACACAAAATACAACTATCCAATCTGACCATATATATACATACAAGGCTTAAAATGTAACTCACTCAGGTACAATCCTGAAACAACCTAACGATCCCTGGACAGATCGTAAGATGGGTCAGACTAATCCGTCGGCTCCTCACCCACATTGAAGCTGCTGTCCGACACTCCTGACTCTACCTCGTTAGCCTCTTGCTCAACCTACTGCTCCACTATTATCTCGTCAATCTCCTAATCCCTCTGTTGCTCCACGCCACCTCAGCAATGTCTTGATCCTCCTTGGGATGATCCTCCTCCTCTAGATGGCCCTCGAATCCTCCATGGCCTCAACCTCAGGACTAACTACCACACTTTCTGGTGTATAAGGGAGATCCACCACCACGTTAGCCTCCCTAGGACTGTTGGGCATCAGAGGGGTGCTTGCAATAAGCGGCGAAGGTGGTCCCTGTGCCGCTACAGGTGGTGTAGTTGGGGGATGTGCCTGATGTAATGGAAAGGCATGTTAAAGAGTCTCTCTAGTGAGCCCCTCTACTCAAACTCCTCCCTCAACAATAACTCCAAAGTGATGGTAGCCCAAGCCCCCTAGATCTGGAACCTAGGTCCGTCCCTGCCTGGGTTCCCTGTTTTCATGAAATGATAATAACGGAGTCTGAATTCTACCCACGGATCAACTATTGGTAAGGACCATAGCAATCTGTGTGCGCAGATTGTGATGCTATGAAACTCAGAGAAAGGGTTCTGTGCATGAGTTATAATACTAGCAAAGAAAACACAAATGACTGGCGTATAGAAGATAAGCAATATGCATTTCTAATATCACAAGCCTCTAGTAATATACAATATTCTTTACTAATAACCCTTCTTACCCTCCTATCTCTAACTCCATACGCCATATCCCATAAGGAAAAATAAAAACCAGGCTTTGATACCAAATCTATAACACCCCAAATGCACATAATTCATTGTTTGCGTTCGCTTTGACAGTTTCACTAATTAGAATTAATATCCCAAATGATCAGAGCATTACCATTGTCCATAAGGACAAGGCTTTGCGTGTAAATGATAAATTTTAGCAATGCTAATCAAGGATTTCCATCAAAATGCATTCACATAATTACAACCCATCAAACCATATATAAATAGTTCTAATATCAAAACAATTAACTATTCTAGGGTTTACATCAAAATATAATAACTCTTGTAGAGTATATAGCTTTAGCATCAAAATATTTCATAATACAGTGCGCAAAACATTTCAACACCAAAACACTATTTCATTTTGAGTTTCTCGTTCACTTGTCTTCTCCAATCCGTCTGTCAGCCCGAGTGTGATTCACTGAGCATTTCCCTAACATAAAACATAAAAATATTTTGAATTGTGAGCTAAAGCTCAATACATGCATTCTTGTGTTGTTAAACATTCACGGATAAAAAACTAGTTGGGCCTGCATTGTAATTTATTTTAATTAAAAATAAGGAATGAGATAAAGATGAAACTGCATTGTCAATTATTATCTGATAGTTAACCCCTACTAACTGTTGCGATATGAAGATAGGTGTACACCTGCCAAGTCGATCAGGTGACCTGGCCTGAAGCCATGCGGGTAATTGAAGGGCAATGCCTTGGAACTAATAACTGATGGGGTCACTAATTATGTGATAAATCACTGATTAAACTGATTCATTGATTTAGCTACCAAAACATTATAATTTTGATAAACATGTGCTGATTTCTAAAGATACAGGCAATGAACATACCTGGGGTTTTTAATGAAGTGTCACGGAAAATGATAGATCAAGCCTAATTTTGAACAAAAATATCATTGTAGTAACATATAGTTAGCAAATATTTTTATTTTCATAGTTAATAATTTCGTAAAATAAAAGTAAGAGTATAATAAAGGCTTAGAAAGAATGACTCGTAACTTAGTCCTCCAATCTCTTATTCAGACACAAAATCCCAATATTGAAAGCTTAAGAAGTCCCGAAAATCTCTTATTTAGGGTTCTCAAAATGGAGCTAGAACACAAGTATGTCAGTTTTGGTCTGACCTGTGCAGTTATGGTAAAATGGCCATAAAGTTTTCCATAGACCTCAGATTAAGGCGATTCAAAAGGCATCTGAAAGCTAACATACTGAATTATCTACCCACAAAAATCATAATTTTTTAATAGGATAATAGTTATCAATTTAATCACAAAGCTTGCCCTATTTTCTAAAATTTTCCAGCCTTCACTGTCAAGGCTTGCTCCTTTCTTTTCACACAATTCTCTATCCAAAATCACACCTTAAAGTCATGTAATAAGGCTTTGGTCCTTGACATCACCATACAAAATCATTACACTCAATTTCACATCAAAATCATGTACGTCAAAGATCATTTTTCAATCAAATACACACTAATAACATGTTTGCTATCAAAGGAAGGTTAAACCCTTGCGTAATCAATAAAACCGTAACTTTTGGCCAACTTCCACTTCATCGAATATCACCAAGAACATCCTCATAACTTTATTAGAGATTAAAACCACTAAATTAAATACAAGAATCCAAGAAAACAAACTTCCCACTTAAAGCTTGGATGATTATGAATAACCCTAACCCTAACCCTAACATGCTCCCAACTCAACTCCACCATAATCAACATCAAAATAACTCTTATTTCTTATCAAAACATCATGATCAACAATCAAAAGCATCAAAACAAGAATCAAAACTAAGATAAATCAAAAGCAACAAGATTAAGATTAAGGTTACTCACTTTAAGCTTGATAAAAGTAGAGATGGAGGTGATATTTAGTAGTTTTGATGATGGAGGATGGTGGCTAGTGGCATTAGGATGTCGGGGGGTCAGAGGCAATCGGGGCTGGCTGAAAACTGGCCGGAAAACACCAAGCAGCAGCTGGGGGAGGGGCTAGCGTGTAGAGAGAGAAAGGAGAGAGAAGATGGGTTTTGGGTTAGGTTGTGTTTTTTGACTAATCTAATCAACTTGGCTGAGGTTTTATCTTCAAAATGACTTTTTGGATAATCATGGTTAAGATTAATTGTGGTAATTAATTAGGATAAGAAAGCAAACATGTTGAGCTTCAAATTGGGCCGAAGAAAGTTTGATTCGGGAATAAAACGATTTGTAACGGTAACGTTTTTGCGTGCTCAAATTTAAATTTTTGTAATGTTACGGAAAACAAAATAAATTACTTAGATTAAACTTGTTATGGACTAAATTCTTCCAAAATTTTTATTAATAATTAAATAAATAAATAAAATTCGAATTGCCAAGTGAGGGCCCAAATAATTTTTTTTTCCACTGCGATAAATAAATTTGAGAAAATCATTAACATGAGGTGATTAAATAAATAAATATAATTTAGGGTTGAGTTATTACATATATCAATAGCATAGATGAGTGCTCTACACTATCTTAATCAGGAGGGCAGTTAGAAGTTTAAATTTTAGATCAAATTGTGATGTTCATAATGTAAGAAAAGATCAGAGTATCAGGAGTCAAAAGAAATGTGTTATCATTGAGCCCTACAGGGAGTATGAGGTGGACTGTTCATGTAATCTACACAACAACTGTGCTTAAATGTCAAAATCATAAATATCATTCTAATATTATAGGGATTGCAATGATCATGATGTCTAACATAGGGTAGTAAATAACAACCAAAATAGGTTTAGAAGAAAGAGCTCAAATCTTTTTATGAGAGATAAGTGGTTCAGCTATACTTTGGTGTAGTTGTTGAATTATAGCATAATAGCCACAATCAATATGCAAGGTTGATAAACAAATTTGGACAAGCAAAGCGTAGAACATCTTGGATTTATCATAGAAAGATTTCATAGGAGCATGTGCTAGCTCACATGAGGCATGCCCATTCAAAGTAACAAATTGCATAGAGAAGGATCAGGTTCTTTTGTGAGGAGTTGGTTAGAAAAAAATGATGGGCTTAAAACAATCAACATTCACCCACACTAGTGAGAGTTGAATTGCATCTTTAATTTAAAACAAGCTATACGGGCATACTACTATGACTAAACGGGATGCAGGATATATGGATGAATACGGTTTTAGTGGTATGCAAAAAAGAAGAAGCTAAGAATCAAAAGTATTGAAATGCCAACAACCATTTAAAATCGACTAGGAATGTACTCCTTATTTAGCAACAAGTTCCAAAGGCATTGTGAGTCATGCTAGAAAGAAAGTTCGAGTACTCTTGAAGGCTCACAAAGCTCTAGAGGTTTGGAATGAGAAGTGAAAATTATATAAAATTAGAAGGGAACAAATTTTATAGATAAGAAAAATAGAACATGATGAGAGATGCTAAAAGGAAGAGCATTAATGCAAAAGTCACTCAAATTGATAAAAAAGTTAGCTAAGATCTTTTAGGCATAGGTTTGGAATCACAAAGAATTACAATGGCAAAGAGACAGTAGTGACAAATAACTCAAGATGATTAAGGGAGAAGTATATTAATGACTGAAAATAATGAGGATATTAATGATATAAGTTTTCAATGAAAATAACAAACGACAGATTTCGACATGAAAGGAAGTAGTATTATAAGACTGATAGAATGAGAGTGACTGCAAACATAAACAATTTAAAAATAGAGACAATAAGGGTTAAATAGTTCTAAATTATTGTTAAAAAGGAGAAAAAAAATTTGATAAGAATTTTTAAAACCAAAGTAAAGGTGAAGTGGATTATTTAAGGGGTGACCAATATTTGAAGGAGATCGAATGTCATTATTTATGCATATCAGCATGCATATGGCATCAATCCAGGATCAAACTATGAAATTATCATTTTTCAATGCTCGTAATTGGGACTTAACAGGGGCCCTTCACTAAGTATAGAGAAATGCACATTTAGGTTTATCTGGTTATAAGAAAAAGAGTTATGACAGCCCCAGTTTATCTTTAAGGATTAAAAGAGCAAAATAAAATTCCAGGTTATAAAATCCTATGGATAGCATGCAGTTGCATGAACAGAGATGCAATAAATCACATAACAAGGGGTGGTCTTATATTCAAAGTGTTGTCATAAGAGTTCAAGTCACACCCATAACAACATATAGTTAGCAACACTAGGAAGTGAATTACTAACACTTAAGTCCCTGAGTTCAAGGGTAACTATTTTTAGGCCCCTGCCTTTTCAAAACTAATTCTGTGATACCCTATGTTTTCAGAAAACTAATTTTTAGGTCTTTTTGTTATTATTTTAGTCCTTGAACTTTTAGAAATAACAGAATAGTTCGTAGAATAGGAAAAACGTGTCAATAAGCTGTTTTTAGGGGTCTTTTCAGAAAATATGCTTGTTTTAATTGATTAAACTAGTTATCACAATCTACTACTTATATCTTATATCTTATATTTTCTATGGTTGTAGGCCCACCATGCTTAGCAAAAATAATTAAAACTTAATTAGAGAGTTTTGACCTTTACCAAAACTTAGTCAACGCTCGACCCTGACATTCCTCTAGCTTCTAGCTTATAGAGATTGCTAATCTAACCACTTCCTTAGATCAGGCACAGCACAGATCTGTTTCGTTTCTTACCTCAGACCGTAATCACTAATCAAGTTTTTAATCTTTTTTAAGGATAGTAGAACTTTAATCAAGAAATTATAATATTTAAGACGTAAGGTTCAATTGGATAATTTTTTCTACTGGGAAACTTCTTTTATTAAAAACTTGAAAGTGGAAATATTGCAATGGAAAGCTTTGAAGACAGACTTAAGGTAAGATCACTAGAGATGCTTGCTCTTGGAGAAATCGAGAATTCTAACTTCTCTTTTGCTCAAGAATGCTCAAATGACTATGTTCCTTATCAGCATTCTACCTCTCTATTTATAGAGGGGATGGCAGTACCTAGGATGCCCTAACAGCTACAGTACATACTAATTTTTCACATGGCTATAGTACACACTAGCGGCTATAATACATTGCTTTAGACACTTGTCAAGATAGCGCAATGATGGGGTAGCCAGTTTTCAGATCTTTTAATGATGACAAGATTAGTCATCATTATTGAGATTTTACATTTCTTCATCTCCAATTATATCTTCCAGACCATCATTATCTAGATAATCATCAAAGTTTTCATCAAGTTGCATAAGATGCTCTAGATCCCATTTCTTAAATAATTCAAGAAGATATTTCTTTCCTTTTGCTGATAGAAATTTTCTAGCTCCCACATCAAAGAAACAATCAAAGATATCTTCTGAGACCGCTCCTTCCATCTTTATGTTTTCTTTAAACTCGTTGTCATAGGCAAAAGTAGTGTTTGCACAATGCATTAATGTTCTTCCCTTGTCAATTAATGCCTAACTTTGATGATAAATGTTGAAAAATCCAATGGCTCTTGCTAAAGCAGGATTGGTAACTAGATGCATTCGTAGTTCAGAAACCCATTCTCATTGTTAATCATTGAGATCGTCGTTATCAACGATCTGAATAAGATAATCAGCTGGCTTAGCTTTTTTATTTTTATATTCGACTAATGTGTTATACACTTCCAAATTTAGGCATCTGCGAACTGGGACTTTCGTTGGACCATCACGAGATGTAAGAATCCAATGGATCCTTTTGAACATGCACTACTGAAATTTTGTTAGTTTTGAGAAAAATGGGAACTTCGGACCTCGAATTTCTATAAAGTAAAGTGTCATCCTGTATTCCCAAGCCTTAAAGACAAGGTCATTTAGAGACAATGAGTTTGCTGGGAAACTAACACCACTAATTCCAAATCTATTAGAAAAATAGATTGTTGTACCCTAAGACTTCCAAATATCATAAGAATAATGATGATAAAAGTTGAGGCAGGTAGAACACCACTCATTGAACCCTTTTTCTCGAACATAAGAACTTATTTTTTTCTGGGATATCATAAGGATACTGAAGGTAACTAATTTGTAACTCTAAAAGGGAAAATCTGTAATGCCCCAAATTAAACATGTTTCACTGATTATATCCTCCTTCATAAATCCCTTAATAATAATCTAGATAGAGATCAGAAAATGCCTATTTTGGCATTCACTTCAAGGAGTCTTTGGAACTAGATTAAACTTTAAGCAGTTCTTATCATCCTGAAACGAGTGGGCAAGCATGTAAAAATATCAATGGATCAACTCCTATAAGTTGGCGCTTATAGTGCTTCACGGCCAACATTTGGATTTGAAGAAAGTATGGAACTCCCAGCAGTCAAAGTTGTGGTAGCACTAGCAGAGAATCCTTCATTAAACATCAGAATAAAATGACGACAAACATTGACAACAAATCGTCTTATGGGTTATGAAGATCTTCTTCAGCATTTAGTAAGGCGGCATATCTTAGAAGACTCTTGAAAGCATACCATTAGAACCGACAAAAGAGCTATGTTGATAAAAGAAGGAGATTCCTGGAATTTCTGGTATATGATAAAGTTTTTCAAAAAGTCTCACCAACTAAGGATGTACGGAGGCTGCACTGCGACCTAAATTGAGGTCAAGATCTTTTGGACCATATCAGTTCATGGAAAGGTCGACTTCCATAACTTGTCTACCAGATCTGCTCACATAACGCAAACATGTGCATAACATGTTCCGTGTTCCTTACCTTACAACTTAGGTAGTACATTTCAGAACCTTACCATGATGTCATAGTCAACAGTACATTTCAAATCCTTACCATGCTGTTATAATCAAATCCCTTGCAGTCATGAAGGTCTTGTGTTTCAAGAGCATCCAATTCAGATATCAGATCACAGGATTAAGCAGTTAAATTATATTGCCTTGGGCAAATCATACCCCCCAGAAAGATACTTGGGAAACTGAGCAAAAAAGTGAAAGCCAGTACTCATATTCATTTGAAAT
>NCQV01130231.1:13051-24548 GCA_002740545.1 Lophocereus schottii | reverse complement strand
TTAGGCAAATTACGTTAGACTAATCAGACATTGTCAATTTGGGGGCGTTACAGTATTATTTTACTTCATGTTTAGAATGTATCAGATTCGTTTAAACACGCTTGTACTTAGTTTAGTGCTTAATACCTTTCCTAGCAAGGAAAGATAGAGGTGTATGCTAGTGTGTGTGCTTGCTAGCTCAGGTCTATTTAAAGCGTCAAACGGCCCCCTTGAATATAATCTTCGAACTTTGAATGAAAATCAGTTTTGAGAGCTTGTAGCTTTCATGCCTTAGTACAACTCAAATCCTCAACTTGCTTATCCTTAATTAGGCTGATTAAGGTGGTGTTCAAGTGTAGTCTTAAACTTAATTAAGTGATGCTATCTGTATCTTAATCATAGTTTAAGGGCCCTAAACTTGATTTTGGTGGTGTTTCTGTATCCAAACATTGAGTTTAGTTCTATCCAATTCAGTGTTTATTCTCAAGGATTCAAAGAGAGTACTTAAGGAGAGTTTGCTAGCTTAATCTTGAGTTAATAATTCTTAACTTTGATTCTCTTTCACTTTCCCTCATTTACATATCCATTCCCATGCTTAGCCAGGGCTAAAGCTATCCCCTTTGGCTTAGCTTTCCACCTAAACACAAAGCCACTTCAAATCGTGAACTTTGACAACACCTAGCCGTGCTAGGCAGCAAAGTGGCACGGCCACCCCATGCCACCAAGCACGACCGTGCCTCCCCATGTCGTGTTGCTTTCACTTGTTTGCTTCGTGTTCTTGGTGAATCATAGCTTGGTTTCATCCATCCCTTGAGATATTCATCAGAATACATCAAATTGTCTTTTGATTCTCACTTAGAATCACTTGATTCTAAGTTCCATTCCTCCCTCTTGTGTTTGTTGCCTCACAACCAACATATTACGTGCACCTTTTCCTTGGTTTCCTATGATTGTATCCTCCCTTGGTTTGCAAACTTTCACTCTTAAATTGAGTTTTAGCATTAACCCTCGGGAGGTACATCATATTTGGTATAAGAGCAAGTTTCATCTTGGCCTGAAGCCAACCCCCACACGCCCCAAAGCCACCTCAAACACACTCCCCAAAACACATCTGGTTCTACCATGAGTTCAACATGAGTTTAGAAGAAAGATTTGATGCACTCATGAGACCACATGAGTTGATGTTCGGGGAAAGCCTAGTCCCTCCAAACAAAAGGTGCTCTAAGTGTCAAGGTCTTGGTCACACACCCTCGGTCTGCCCCAACAAGGAAATAGTCACCTTGGCCGAATGGGAAGTAGCCATGGAGGAAGAGAATGAGAAAGAACAGAAGACTTTTTTGATTAAATTTTAAAAGGAGGACTAAGAAGAAGATGAGAAAAGAGCTGATGAGGGAGAAAAGCCTCTTTTGGAGAGAGTTTCAAGTAAGTTTCAAACTAATCAGGATGAACTTGAAGAAACTCTAGAGGAGATATTAGTAAAGGCAAATAAAGGTGATATGCTCACTTTAAACACCCACCATCCACCTAGAAGACATGAGCATCTCAGCCTTCCCACCACTTTTCATGAACCACCATCCTTTTTCCCACTCCACCCACCTAAAACACTCAACCCAAATTTCTGTCAATCCATTTCAGAACCATCACTAAAAGCTCCTAATTTTGAGTTAAGAGCATTTGAAGAAGTGGTTCGAAGCATGATCAAGAAGTCCCCTACGTCCACCATTCCAATCAGTAAGAGGAAGGTAAAGAAGAGAGTTTCTAAGTTCAAAAGAGACTTGTTTTCATGGTTGATTTTATTTCAGCCAGAAGTGAGGCAAGAAGAGGAGTTCTTTACCTAATCTGATTTGAGGGCAAATAATTTTAATAAGGGGAGTATGATGGATATCCCTCCATCCCCTTGATTTAAAAGGAATCAAATCAATTAGGTAAGCTCAATATGCTAGTTTAAGAATGAATAAATCATCGAAGTTTTGTTCAAGCATTGAAACTGCAGGGCAAGGGTTAATTCCAGCAGCTAATCTGCTTTTGTGTGCTTAATTCATCAAGCATCCTCAAGGTTTAAGTCTAATATTTTTTGATGAATTTGAAATTCAAGAAGTCAGCTTTGCAACAAAATAAGTTTCATCCAATTGGACTTCATTTGCCCATTCCAATTGGCAATTAAACCTAAGGTGTCCAAACTGCCCAGCAGGATCAGATTATACACGGTTTTGGTTACTTCATAACGCAAGCTATATGATGGGTTAAGTCTTTGAATTATACATTTTTGGAATCCTTATGATGTCTACTTTCAGGTTCAAGCATTAGTTTTCAATCATACTTACAAGAGGATGAGAGATCAAGGACTTTTCCCAAACCGGTCAGATTAGGCTCTAATATGCGCGGTAAAATATTTAAGCCTAATTACCTTACTTAAACATGTCATGACCTTGATTTCTTTGTGGGAGGGGTTATACACATCCCAAAGTTACCCCCCATGGCCTGAAAACACAATCATACTCACTTTTTATAAGCTTAAAATTTGCTACAAAACCGGCCAGAATCTGTCCCTAGACCCGGTTCAGCACAACTCGGACTTCTTTGGAGCTTCAGCCAAATTCTTCACTTGTAAAGCTGATTGGCACGCTTCTCTAGGCTTGGCACATGTCCCTAGGCTATCTCAAGATAGGGTGGTGCCTTGAAATGCTCAACCAATGAAGAACAAGCAGCCGTCTTTTGGTCTCTTGCGTGTGATTGGCTAGTCGTAAAGTAAGACTTGCTTTTCGGCTATCCAATGGGAATTCAGCAAATCTTCAGCATGTTTTAGCTTTGATTATGAGTAAATAATTGTATAAAAACTAAAAAGTATTAGTATTGTTTTACTTCATGTTTAGAATGTATTAGATTCGTTTAAACAGGCTTGTACTTAGTTTAGCACAAATCAGATTCTATTAGTGCTTAATACCTTTCCTAGCTAGTAAGGAAAGCTAGAGGTTATGCTAGTGTGTGTGCTTGCTAGCTCAGGTCTATTTAAAGCATCACACGGCCCCCTTGAATATAATCTTCGAACTTTGAATGAAAATCAGTTTTGAGAGCTTGTAGCTTTCATGCCTTAGTGCAACTCAAATCCTCAACTTGGTTATCCTTAATTAGGCCGATTAAGGTGGTGTTCAAGTGTAGTCTTAAAATTGATTGAGTGGTGATATCTGTATTTTAATCATAGTTTAAGGGCCCTAAACTTGAGTTTGGTGGTGTTTCTGTATCCAAACATTGAGTTTAGTTCTATCTAATTCAGTGTTTATTCTCAAGGATTCAAAGAAAGTTAAGGAGAGTTTGCTGGCTTAATCTTGAGTTAGTAATTCTTAACTTTGATTTTCTTTCACTTTCCCTCATTCCCATATCCATTCCCATGCTTAACCTAGGCTAAAGCTATTCCCTTTGGCTTAACTTTCCACCTAAACGCAAAGTCACTTCAAACCGTGGACTTTGACAACACCTAGCCGTGCTAGGCAGCAAAGTGGCACGGCCACCCCATGCCACCAAGCACGACCGTGCCTCCCCATGCCGTGTTGCTTTCACTTGTTTGCTTCGTGTTCTTGGTGAATCATAGCTTGGTTTCATCCATCGCTTGATATATTCATCAGAATACATCAAATTCTCTTTTGATTCTCACTTAGAATCACTTGATTCTAAGTTCCATTCCTCCCTCGTGTGTTTGTTGCCTCACAACCAACATATTACGTGCCCCTTTTCCTTGATTTCCCATGATTGTATCCTCCCTTGGTTTGTAAGCTTTCACTCTTAAATTGAGTTTTAGCATTAACCCTCGGGAGGTACATCAGGCATCCAGGCTGTTTTGAGGAGTGCCATCTTTTATGAGTTACCAATGTGCCTTAACTCCTTGCATCTCACAAAGAAGCCTCCTCTGTCTTACAAGAGTATAGAGAAATCTTTGCTTACTGGTTTCACATAGTTGATTCAGGGAGAAGCCCTTTTGTCATTAGTAGATAATGGTTATAGTGTTTACATTCATGAAGTTATAGTGTCAGTCTTGCAGTACAAACATCAATGTCGAGAGGCTTGGACAACATTAGTGAGAGTTGTCAACTAGCACAAAATGTCCAACAGACATAAGTTTCAAATTTGAATTTGAAAGTAAATTTACTCGAGGAAAATGAAGGTGTCTAGCAGCAGATCAATTTCAGAGGAGCATTGGGGAACACAAAAGGGTGTCTTAATCACAATTCTATTAGATTAGACTCTGAAGCAGCTCAAACTCAACAGTCAGCTCCATCTAAACGAGAATTCCCAGCTGGAGTTGCTGTTTGTAGGCGATCAACATCTTACTAATATGCAAGAAGAGGAGTTGGTACCCATTGACAATTCCCATAAATCAGAAGTAGCTATTCACAGCAGGATTTGATTCATCTTAAATAGGAGAGTGAGCAAATTCAAGCAGGATTTTTGGTATAGCTTAGATAAGGGGGTAGTACTGTCTATAATGTTTATTTTGCTGGGAACTTATTTACTGTATCATTATTTACTTTGCTTCTCATGGAGCATATCTATGATTTAAAACAAGTTTTGATTATGACATAATTTTTTGATTAGGAGAAGTTTAAGACAAGGTTGTCTTTGGTGCATAAAATTAAGAGATTCCTCAATGTCTGTGTCTAAGTTCGCAGCCGAGTTACCCTATGACTTTCTTACCCTAATTATCATATAGTTATAGTAATAAGGCTTCTTCACTGAAAAGATCATATGTTGGTTGAGGCTCAATAAACCCTCTTTTATTAGTGTATTAAGCAAAAGAAGAGGAAAGGCATTAATGGCTAGGCTCAAAGCACCTTGCAGGTGGCTGGGGGGAAGAGAGGACTGAGATTGCATTGTTATCTTATCTAGTCCTAACATCTTTTAGGAATGCATAGGGGATAAATGTTGAGGGGACTGTCATAATAATGCTTAAAATGCGAGTTCTCCTTTTCTTTTCTATTCCTTTTGTCGGTTCCCTTTACAGTGAGGTACACGTGAAGATAATGAGTTCATGTTAAGAGGAATAGTGGGGTTGAGCCTTACCCTTATATGAAATAGGGGGTAACTTTTACATTAGGTGTTGTTTTAGAAGTGTTGGGAAATTGTTGACCCCATCATTATGTAATGCAAGGTTTTGATGATAACAAACATAAATGGAATATACACTTGAGTGTGTTGATCGAACAGGTTCCAAATACTGTTTGGAAAACTTTGACCATAGTCGAGAACAGGTCTTAAGAACAGTTCCTCAGAATAGCTGAATGGGAAAGAACTCAATGCGCATCAGAGACATGAAGAACTCCAGGAACTGCTCAGGAAACAGTTCTGAGTAACACCACAGCATTGAAGTAACAAGTCAAGATCCTATAGATGCTGTTTGGTTAATTCAACAAGAGTCTTGGTCTGTCATAGGTTTTATTTTCTTAGATTCTTGTTAATATGCCACTTGGAAGAACTCGATTCAACATTTACTTTGAATGATTTTTAAGAACACTGTCTCAAATTAGTTCTGAGATCAGGGTTCAGACTGTTTTCAAGTCAAAACGATTTTTCATAGATTTTTCCAAAATCTTGGGCTGACGGTTTTTGAAATTATTTGAGATATATTTTCTGTTATCATTAAACCCAGGATAAGTTAATTTTTAGTTTTGAAAATATATTGTGGAGATTTTGAGTCTAGCTTTTAGGGGAAATCTTTTACAAAATAAATCAAACTCTTATATTTTGGAATATGAATGAGAAGATAAGAAATTTCAGGATTTGGCTACTGAAAATTTTAGTCACTTCCCATAATCTTTTTAGGAGCAAAAAGATCTTATACTTATGGCTCAAGCACACAAAGGTCTTGTTGCCCTCTACTATTTAAGGAGCTTCTCCACCTCCACATAAAACATAACTTCACATGGTTTTGCACACGGTTTTCATAGATATTTTTGAGATAGTTCTTACACGGTTTTTCTAGGGATTTAACTTGCAAATCATATTTTCAGAAAAACTATCAAAGTGTGTGCGAAAATTGAGTCATCTTCCTTAGCATACTAGGAGCAAAATTGTACCTTATATTCGCTTTGCTAGAAGTACAAAAGTGAGGTGTATTTTTATTCTCTTTTTTCATCAAAGTGAGAGTTGAGTGTGTCCAAGCCTAGGGAGGCTTTGGACATGTATACTTTGTCTTGGGAAGACAATTATGTGAGTGTGCCCAAGTCTGGGAGACTCGGAAGTAGTGTGTAACTAGTCTAAGGGTAGACAGTTACGTGTGTTGCAATTGTAACAGAGAAGGTTACCTTTGTAACGTATTTAACCCGTTTAGTAGAAGTGTGTGAAAAATCCTACTGGGGTAGGTCATGGTTTTCGCCTCGGTTGGGCCGAGGTGTTTCCACGTAAAAATTTTGTGTTCTCACTTTTCCACTTATTTCCGTTGTTTTACACTTTCTGAGCACTTTACAAACAGTCCGTCCAAACAAGTCCCAAGCTTATTCCCAGAAACTGCGAAAATTTGCCAACACAATTCCCCCCCTCTTGTGTTAGTGTACTCTCAATTCTAACAAGAAGAAACTTAGTTGAATGGTAGTAACGCCCGAACTTATGTGTGGGTGACGTATCAATCGATCGTACGCACTGACATGTCCTCCCTCCGATTACCTACACAAAGGTCAACCTCATGTGTTTTTTCTGAAGAAGGCCATTATGACGCTCAAGTCATTCTCATGAAGAATTTGGGAAACAAATGTAGAGAGAGAAGTGATCAAGTTGTCCAAAGTGATAAGTACGAAGTGAAAGAATCCAATCCCCTAAAATGGAAAAAGTTAGGGTATTTATAGCCTTGAAGTTGGCACTCAAGGATAATTTCCCCATTAAGAAGGTCAAATTACCATTGTGCCCCTCCAACTGCCTTCTATCAACATAAGGTCAACTATGACCCATGTTGACTTGGCTGGCGCTACGTGTTGCCTTCTTATTGGATAGGTAATTGTATATCCCACTCAGGTGTGATATAAACTCATGCTCCTTAAGAATTGAGTTCTTACCACTTACCCAAGTAAATTTGCAAAATTTTCTATTATTTTTAAAATTTTGGTCTCTATATCATAAATGGATTGTTAGTCATTTCGTTTTCGAAGTATTTTGGCTTTTCTAAGAAAATGATTATTCTTTTGGAGTGCAAATGAGGTAAAGCCATTTCATTAATGAATCATACTTGACCAAGTCACACTAGAATTGTTCTCAAAGAAAGAGAGAAGAAGTTTAGCCATGGATGGAGCTGCAGGCAGTGTTGGAATCGGATTGGCAGAGGTAGCGATTGGAGGCAGTATTGGTTTTTATTTTTATTTTTATTTTTATTTTTACAAACTACAAGGTCTACGTGTCTATAATATATATGTTAGCTTGGGAGCATATGCTTCCAGGTCTATAATATTCATACTGTCTTAGGAAGGTATACCTTGATTGTTCATATAATGACTCCCCCCCTCCAACCAAAAAAAAAAAAAGAAAAGAAAGAAAAGAAAAAGAATCAAAGAAAAGAACTCTGTGCTTCTCCCGGTGTGGCTCATTTGCTTTATTGAACACAACCCCGAAACAACAACAACAACAACAACAACTCTCAGTGTGGGTCCCGCTTTCGCGGGGTCTGGGGAGATTCAGTTGTAGGTAACCTTACCCCTACTGGTATTCCTACCTATAGAGAGGTTGATTCCTTAATACCCATAAAACCTTTTTTTTGAAAAAGGTTTATAGAGAAAACGATTGCAAACCAAAAACCCAGGAGGAGAAAATGGGTCGGAGAGCAAAATAAACAAGGAGTAGAGACATACCTCAACCAACTAGGGGTGCTAGATGCCGTCACAACCCCGAAAGAAGAGGGAACATGTAGGCTATGAGCTTTTGCATGGGGATTGATACATGAAAAGATGCTGGTCAAGCTGGGATGGTTTTGAGGAAAAACAAGATATGATCATATGGTTGAATCCCATTCTTGGCATATGATTGATTTGAGAGGACATGCCCTCGCATCTGCAGAAGGCAATAATCCCATCCAAGAATTGAATTAGAGAGTTGCGGGTCGAGAAGGAAGTCCACGAGCTTCAAGGATGAAGAGCCCTTCATTAATCCAAGCCCTATAAATAAGTGGCTCATAATATAGTTAGGAAGGACATAGTGCTTGCAGTTCTAACAAATAAATATGTAGTTTAAAAATGTCTGCTGACTTGCATTTTTAACCATACCATTATCCACATTGGATTCTGCTGTTATGGATTTGCAGAAACAGAGAACTCTGTACCACTGGGATAGGGTAAGTAAACAGCTAGAAGATCTACGTTAATGTGAAATCTTTTATGTCACTTGGAAGGCTTTGTTTGTTGTTCTGACACTTTCCCTCTAGAAAAGGAAAAAGTATATAAAGCTCAACAATGGTGAACGTGCGTACTCCAGCAGCGAAAGGTAACTCTTTTCTGCGTTTTCATTATTTCGCCTACTTTAAGATTTATTAGCCGTTGCATGCTTTTTCTTGAACTCTTCTGTTGCTCTCCATATAACTGGCACCACTTGGTTCAGAAAGGTGTAGTTTGGTTTTGGTTTGTCTGTGCAATTGAGGATCATAGATCTTTCAGTCCAACACACGGAGCATATTCATAGTCTGAGCTGTTTAGAAGTCGTTTGGATCCCAAACTTTTTGTTAGAATATCTGCTGATTCTCATGCACTGAGTGTATTTATTAAGGTTCTGTGAACGATTTTTACTTCTTTTTTTCTTGATTTACCCTAGTTTCAATGTATTCATCTCTGTCCACGTGTATTGTTGCACAGCTTAAGACTGAAAGTGGTCAAAGAGTGGAAGTTACAAAGACAGGCATCTATGAGAAGTGGAAAAGAGAGACACATAATTAAATTTTTCCCAAAGGAATTGATGAACCAAGGAATACTGAAGAAAATGCAAGTTTTGCCAGTATCGCTACTCTAGATTAGAAGCCTGTGTACTTTAAGCACTTTGAAAAATGCCATTTCTCATGTTGTTTGCCGGCAGTCATTTGCATTTTAATTTTCCACCTTTATTTTAGTGTGATCTAGGACTCAGGTGGGGATTTCAGCCTTCAATCTACTTCTGTCCTTTGTCTTTAGTGAGTGAGTGCTTGGCTTGAAGGATTTCTAGAGAACTTCCTATATTCCAATGTAATAAGCTTGTAATAAAAAGTTTTCAAAAAAAGAAATCCACCTTTGGTGGAAAATAGAAAAATGATTTGCAGAAGGGTGCTTGCCAATATCAACCAAAATAGAGACCCTGTAGAGGAAGGAGGTCAACTTCCATCTCTCAAATGGAACTGGACTGCAGCTGTAAATTGATGTTCCTGGAATAACCAACCCTGGCCCCCTCCCCCCTGTATATTTTGCAGAACGTTACTTCCAAGAAAGTCATTTTGCTCCTATCAAACACTCACACACCCTAAATTGATATCATAAACAAGCATTTTCCGGTGTTTTTACCAAAAGTTGTCTGACGTAGAAAACACGGTGCATGTTTAGAGTTGGATACAAAAGCTTCACATTTGCATCCTGTTTTTGAGTTCTTGATGCTTAGTGCTGGAGGAATGCACCATTAGTTCACAATTACAGAGTCATGAATGTTGAAAATTTTTTTTGCTCCTGGCAGGAAGTTTCCATAGTAGGGAGTTCCCAACAGTCAACAAGCATCTCTGTCTGCCTAATGCTCATGCCCCCTTCAGAGATAAAGATCATTAGCAGGTATGCAAGGATAGACAGAAGACGAGAAGCCAAATGTCTTATCTCAAGAGCGACTTGAGCAAGGGAAAGAAGTGCCATAAAAATGGCAAAAAATGCCAGGCAATGTAGGGATTAGGACATTCAAGTTTGCACTGTATACATCACGAGCCTCGGATTTGCTCCCTTCTCAAGGAGTAGCCGCACAACTTTGAGTTCTTTAGAGCAAGAATGTATTGTTGGCCTACAATAATCTATCCAATAGCAAATTTTTGATGTCAATCTCTGTTGGATTTCACCCATGGTCATGTGAAACTAATGTGAAATATAGGGAGCTATTTATGCAATTTCAGTAATTTCTTTAAAATCAGGCTTACACTAATCTTTACATCACTATTGTCTCTGATGCGTCAGCTGTTCCTGCTTGGTGTTTATAATATCGCTGTTTGCACTTCAACCATCTTTCTCTGATTTTTTTGGGGGGTGGGGGTGCTACATTTTGCATGATCGCATCTTAAACGTTTCAGTGCTTTTCTTGCCAAAATCAAGCAGGTAAGTTTGTAAGGAAACTTGCAGTTGTGAATCAGCACAATATCAGCACAATATCTAAACAGCAATAATGGTGACGGTAATTGTTGCATTCAAATGTTGTAAACGCAAATTCTGTCATCAGTTGATTTCATATAGCTTTCTTTTTTAATTTCATATAGCTCTCTTTTCTAAGGAAACATGCAGTTGTGAAACATTCAAAATTGCGAAATTTGGCACAGCACATATCTAAACAGCAATAATGGAAATGGTAATTGTTGTATTTCAAATGTTGCGAATGCGAATTCTGTCGCGAGTTGATTTTCGTATAGCTTTATTTTTCTAATTTTTATGGTTTATGCACTCCTGTATTTAAGGTGCTTGTGGATATTATTTGTCTTATCAAGACTTCCAGATCCTGCAAAGAGCACGGTGGATAGAGTGTGTACATTTCCTTGCTCTGAGATTATGAACACAGGACAGCTTTGCTGCTTTACAGTGGGAATTCCCCTGCGTTAATTGCTGCTTTACAGTGAGAATGTCCCTGCGTTAATGATTGGGCCTTAAAAAATGCCGCGTACTTTTCACATGTGGCAGAATGGAGCTGACGTAAACCAAGCTGATAGAAAACTGCTGATGAATTTTGGGTGCATGAGGTTAAACAGCTTTATTGGATAGAAGAGCTATCGATGTCAGCATGACTGGAGACTCAACCCAACACGCCCAATACAAACTCGATGGGACCAGCAGACTCCATCAGCCTATTCTGATCTGATCTGATCTAAACCCAACCCAATGACCCATTAGTTCGGTCATCTTGTTGATGATAATCTAATTTAATTGAGATCTATCATTACAAAACTTTGCTAGTTGTTAAGATTTGAGATGTTCTGCCATAAGAGACTAAAAGGGTCATTTCACTCGATGAGAATTGAAGTCTTTGTAGTACTCACTTAACAATACTCATACATCTGCATTTTATTTGACCTTCGGAAGACCTAAACCCCTTGAGATAGCTTTCTTCTTCGGTTATGTTGTGCCAAAAGATTATGCTTGCTTAATTAAATAGGAACCAACAGCTAAAAGAGCGGTATGAACTCACAAGGGCTGAAGCAAAACATTGGCCCATGACCATTTGTAGAAGAACAGCATATAAAACTATTTACAAGTCAAGAAGCCTACACAACCAGAAAGCACCTTCTAGATGCATTAACTAAGTGGTTAAATGCTGAAACTTTCCTTTGCTATAACAGGAAGGAAGA
>NCQV01130231.1:0-11980 GCA_002740545.1 Lophocereus schottii | reverse complement strand
AAAAAAAACAAAAAAAGAAGAAGAAAAGAACTTGAATTGGATATTTGTTATCTTAAGCTGGTGTTGCAGGTATTTACCCTATTATATTGGATTTTGGATATGTCCAGCGAGGACTGTGGGAGGCCTGGGAAGTGATGTTTGAGTATAAGCAACATAGTCTCTGCCCTTTCTTCAAATAATTCCCTCTTCTCTATACTTATACCCGAGCCCCATGATGATTTTCCATCTTTGTGGTTCATCTTCCTCTTCCATATTACGATTGAGGCCTCGATCCTGTTCTTTAGGTCGAGTACTTTGTGCTCTGTTGACAAGTCCATGGCTGCTAGCAGTGTGTCAGGATCAAAGAACTCGTCTGTGATGCTCTTGTAGATTATGTCTCCGAGGCTTGCTCTTCCATTCTGCCAAAACATCCCCAGTTGAGGGTCCACTAGTTAGAGTATTATCTTAGAAGTTTAATCATAGTTCATGAACCGAAGGCTAAAAACTACTTCCTGACATCTTCTTGTTTGAGGAATATCTACGAAGCGCGATCAATGTCCGAAGTTAGAACTTTACTGATCCTTATGTTTCTTTTACCCATTCTGTTTGCACATTGTTTGAAATCATGACTGACCTGCAGAAAACTTGACCTTGGGTTGTTTCTGGTGAATATTGGTTCAGGACAGACTCAGTTGGTTGAGTATTCTCTGATTGAAATCAGGCAGAATCATTCGTGCTTGGGTCCTTTTCAGGTTTGCCATTGGGACTCAATCCAATAAGCTTGTCAATAAAATGCTAAGATAAGCAAATTTTCAGGTGGGATTGGCTTTGGTTGGACCAATCTGAGTCCCGTTCAAGATCAGTTTGCATTTTTTCAGGTCAAGTTCTTCTTCAGTTTGTCCAGGACCTCCAAGTCCAATCATGCACATGTTAGTTTCACCAGGTGTATGCAAATGGAACCATATCCATAAATAGTTAAAATCTGGTCCTGAGTTGCTTAAGTTACCTATACTAGTCTAGAATTTCCTACTGACCTGAAATTAGTGTCTAAACCAAGAGACTCTTCAGTTTTGAGGTCTGAATGTCTAGATTTTAGGCTTCAGCCAATGCCAAACTCTGAATTCAGTATAAGCTAAATGTCACCAAAATATTGTTGAAATACCTTGGGAAGTGCCTCGATGTAGCTCTCAGGGATCTCCATTTCTGCAAGAACCTGAGCATTGATAGCCATGGCTGCTTTGAGGACCTGGTTGACAGCATCCTTCTGGTGTTGCAGCCATTTCTTTGTCGTGTCTGACAAACCACCAGGTGGGATTTTTACGGTGGGTATCCACCACTTGTCGTTGTTTCGTGCCCCTGCTTTCTCAGCCTCATTTGCATCCTTGAAATCCACGTATGTGAACTCTTTTTTGCCTTTGAAGTTATCTAAGCAGTCCTGCTTTATTAGAAATTGAATTTCCACCAGTAATCAAGGGAAACAGTTCAGTGTTATATATTGTCAAGGAACCTAACGTGCAGTAAGGTGAGATGAGCTCTTACAAGAAGCATGGTATCTAACTTCCGCAGTGCTGGGATGTTAACTTGCAGATCAGTTCTCTGTTTTGTCACCATTACCTGCACAACCATTGAAGAATCAGTCAAGTTTTTCTGGTTTTTTAAAAAATTTTTAATAGAGTCATTTAATATTTTTTAAGAGTTTTTTTTTTTTGTTATTATTCCATATCTCGAGGTACTAAAGTGTCAAATGTTCTTTCGTTTTTTAGGGTTGAAAATGATGTAGATGGAAGAGTTAGGGTTAAGGGAGAGAGATCATTTACCTCCATGATGGAGCCATCAGGCATTTGTTGCTGTGAAGGTACGAGTTCAACAATGTGGTCAGTCACAGATAATAACCAGTCTACTTCTTTTCTCCACCTTGCTTTCGTTTCTGGGGCCATTGGTTCTAACCGCCTCTGTTCTCCAAACACTGAAGCTGCATTTCAATGGGAAAGTATATTAGCAATAAATTCAGGCAAACTGACTAGATATGAAGATTTACCTAGCTTAACCCTATACAAGGTAATCCAATTTCAACCACAACGCGGAATACTTTGTTTACCCCAATATGAGCTCGACTAATACAGACAAACCATACCCAAAATGACCTAACCTGACCCTACATGACCTCAAGCTGAACATGAAATAGGTAAAATCTATGACCCAACCCAAATGAGTGAAATGACCTGCTTGCTTGCCTTGTCCACAAGATGATTTCGCCTAGACAGTAGCCTGACTCCACATAAGAAAGAAAAACAAATAAAGGAAGATGAAGGTGAAAGTCAGATACCTGCAAGATTAGTGACAGCATTTGACAAAGCCAAAGCTGATGAAACACCTTTCCCACCACCTGACATATCTTCACCTAGTAGCAGCTTTGCAAACTTTTCCTTCATTAAGTCCATATCTAAACCAAACCACAGTCAACAAAATCAGGACTAGAACATAATCAAGAACTGATGACCCACCGCACCAGTTTTGAGAAAAGAAATAAGAAAATTGGTGTAAGGCCATGAATGTAATTCCTTCTATTTTTTATTAGTTACATATATGTCAAGGCTCCCCTATAGGGCTGATAAGCTATTTCTTCAAATGTTTTACATGATATCAAAGCCTTGACTAATGTACATAATTGACAAAAATATATGGAATTATGAAGGCCAGTTTTGGGAGATGTTCTCAACTGACTCTGAATTGTCATTTGCCTCCTTTCTATAATGGTTTTTAAATCTCTGTCCTATTGTAACTATCTTTGTAATTCTGCAATCTAAAGGTGATGTTGCTGCGTCAAACTGCACACACCTCACGTAGACGGGACTATTAGGGTGTGAATTTAGATTTGAACATAGAATTGCATTCATGCTTCTGTACCATTTTGAAATCATTTCTAAGAACATTGACAATAATTTGTCTGAAAAATTATGAGGATAGTCACCTGAGGGTGGGCCCCGGCGAGCGGCGGGTGCTTTTGTATTAGAGGAAGTATGTGAGGGAGATCCTGCTTGATGAGCCTCCATGGATGTTGATGTTGTTTCATCAGAATGCTTCTCATACATGTTTCTATAGCCGGACGACGAGGTTTTGCTCCTGTCTAACACTTTTACCATGCTCAAAGGATTCCTGATGTATGTCTTCCCCCTTCTTAGTTTGATCAAAGAAGGGAAAAAGCCATGCTGGTGGTTCAAACCAGGAGACGAATTTGAATGCCTAAGCCCTGACACTTTTGTTCGTTTATTTCAGTTTCCCCCCTCTGGGTTTAAATTGTTGGCCTTGTTTGGATGGAAGGAAATCGGGGCTGATGATCAAAGCTTTTTGTTCTGAAGACACTTGAAGGTATTGTTCTAAGTTGGCTCACACAAACAGGCACTAATGTGAGGGTCCCTCTTAATTCTATTGTTTTCTTTAATTGAAAAAAATGGTTTTTTGGGTTCAGCAATAGAACGTGGGGTGCATGTCTTTGTGTTTTTGAAGGAGAGAAAGAAAAGAATTTGAGGGAAGAAAATTAACAGAAAAATACTTTTTGTAGGGTTTATTTTAAGCAAATTTCAAGAATGGGTGGTGGGGTTTTTATTTAAATCTGCTAATTTCCCGGGAATACAATAATTGACAGCTAATTGCCTAAACTCTATTTCACCTAACGTTCTATTTCTGGGTTCTGACCGAAGATTTGTTTATTGCTTTGAGATAATAAGATTCTAGTAAATCTCTTGTTTTTTGTAACCATTTTGTGTTTGTAAAATTAATTAATACAGCAATTACATGCATGTGGCCAAATCTATCAACTCGGTTTGGACCTGAGCATTTAAGTTTGGTCTATGTAAAATCATGACATAATTTGTTGGGACTTAGGTTGGGTGTATTCAAATCTGAGTAGGCATGTGTCAAGAGTGTGTCAACCTTGGATCGATATATTTGTTACAATTTTTTTGCGTTATCATTTGAACTTGTCCAGTTGGTTTTCATGTTTAACTAAAAAGTGGTGTCAAATTTGCCTAATGACACGAACAAGTATTGAGCTCTCATTTATTTTATTTGGAAATTAAGATAACGAGTTCTTTATTCCTTTGAAAAACAAACCGAAGTTAACAATATATACGATGTGTTTGAGGTTATCTTTTTCTTCTTGTCCACCATTAAATGTTCCGTGCATAGACAAGTACAAATCAATAGAAAAGAATGTTACTATTTACCGTTTTACTATTTACGTAGTTAGAGCCTGTTCTTTTTCGCGATAAAATATAACAGTAACCTGTAAGAAGCTGTAAGGAGTTGTAAGAAGTTGTAGGGAGATGTAAGTAATTGTAAGAAGATATAAAAAGTTGCAAGAAGATGTAAAGAGCTGTAAGAAGCAGCAAAGATAGATATGAGGAGTTGTTGAATTGTTGAAGAGTTGTATAGTATACTTTCTAGACATGTATGCATATTATTGATGTTTAATATATGATTTGTGAAATAATGTGTAACATATTAGTCATATTTATGAAATAAATTTGATGCCATCAACAAACAAATTATTTCTCAATATTATTGAAACAAAATTTGTTTCTTTTAAAATTTTAGATGAGAAAAAAATAATATTAAAATAATATAATTATTGAAAATAAACCTTTAACCAAGTAAATTAAACAACACTAAAATATATTAAACCCCACAATTTTTTTCAATCAAAACTTCCTACACTTGAGGTGATTTCTTATATTTATATTAGTTTGATCTTCCAATAAGTAAAGTATAACCAAAAAAAATCTCACAAAATTGAATACAACTCTTAAATAAAATCCTATTTTAAATAAACAATTTTAAATGTAAATGTCTGATCAATATATTATTACCAAAAAATTTTATAAATAAACCCTTAAAACATTAAGAAATAATGCTTGAAATAGAAAAATTGTACTGTCATATTAAATAACCAAAAATTGAAAATTACCTTCCCAAAAAAAAAATGAAAAATTAAATTAACCGACCGAATGCCTCAAATGAGATAAGAGTAGCAGCTTGAAATAATCATTTCTTATTGTACTCTCTAAAATTTTATTATTCTGCATAACAAGCGCATATCAATCTCAACAAGGAAACCAAATTTGGAACGACTGCCAAATGTTCAACTGTATAATGACAGCAACAAAATTGTTATGGATAACTTCAGGGATAAATAGCTATAATGTTTTCATCACATATAGTTTGAGAGTTTTTATATATGATTCATACTTAAACATGAATAAAAGCTTTGTATTATAATTTTAAAAATATGTTCACTTATTTCATCTATAATAACATGCATGTCAAAACTCAAATATAATTTACGTCGTTAAATTCTCTTTTTATGTTTATATAAATGTTGTGTTTATAACATATTCACAAATTATGTATATTGGTAGTATAATTAAAAAATATATACATACTTATGTAATTACTAGAACAAAAATAAATGCATGTTGTACAAAAATCTATGTGAGATGTAAGGAGATGTAAGAAGTTGCAAGAATTACATTAAGAATGTAAGAAGTTATAAGTAGATGTAAGAAGCTGTAAGTTGTTAGTTAAATCCTCCAAAATCCAAAAAAGAATAGGGCCTTAATTACATATTGAAATTAAATATTATACTCAGTAGCACATAATAGATACACATCAAAACTGTCATTAAAATTTTCAAAATATTTAAATATGTCACTCAACTTTTTTTAAGTCAAAAATAGAACTGAATTTGTTTAAAAAGATTAAAGAATACTACTTAACTTTTCAAAATGATTAAAAAATACTCTTATTATAATGATATTTTTAAACATTTTGAGAAGTTTAATGATATTTTTAACTAAAAAAAGTTGAATGACATTTTTGGCGACAACTTCCTATATATATGATGGACTGGGGTCCATCATGTGCGACGTGAACCCGGCCAAGCCTCTGCCACAGCTTCGTTCCTTTTCTTTATGTTTGACTTGGTTTTTTAAATTTTTTTTTAATGCTTCTGATGGCAGTGAGAGTGTAAAACATGGACCGGGTAAATAGTGTTGTGGTTTTCTTGGCCAATAAAAAAAACTAATATAACAATTTGAATATTAGTGTGTTTATTTATTTTGTCGCATTTTGAATTAACAAGAATTCAACTCAAACCTTGTTCAAGTCCAATTAAATTTTTTAATGTACATAGCTTTGTATTTTGAAAATTCATACCATGTGAAAAAAGGATAAAAATTCAAATAATTATAAGAACAATTATAGAATGTTCATTTGTAAGACTTATAAATGGTCATTTAGAAACTAAATATATGTTCATTACTTGTAAAATAGTCAACAACATTACTAAAATTAATGAAATATAAAATAAAGAAACAACAATATTAAAATACGAATAAAATACCCTAGGGGTGCAAATAAATCATCGTATAAGAAGCTCTTTCTTCCTCAAAATCAGGACCTATCCTTATCAATAATAATTCTCTAACTAAAATACTTATTGAGGCTAGGATAATTTTTGGCAAATATTTTCTTTCTATGTATTGAACATCTTTATTATTCTGTCTCCATATTCTTAGCCTCTTGTATAGGAAAGTAGCATATTTCTTCCATATGTTTAGCCTATTGTATAGAAAAGCAGAATACCTTGTGTTTTATATATATGTCCTACGTATGAATGGAAAAGGGTGAGAGAATCACTCCAAAAAGAATTCAGATCCTTGCTTGATCTGGTTAATACTCATTCGTACCCTATATAAATGCTCATGTGTAGGCATTATAAATGCTCATCACCAAAATGTTCATTTGTACACTATATAAATGCTCATTTGATCATGAGCCGATAGACACGCATGATAAATATTCTTGTATGGGCCTGAAACTATGATATAATTTTCCAGTACAAGTGTCTATGCTTGTCTTAACATACAAAATGGAAGAAAATATTATTATTTAAATAAGTAGCAAATAATTAGGATTACGTGAATTTTTTAGCATTTGTTAATTGAGGTTAAGCTAGTTAGTATTTATGAGAACAATAGACAACTATTCCTATGTAGTAAACTGTTTTCATTTAAATGATTTGAACCTGAGAATTTCTTACGGAAAATAAGAAAATGAATTACTTGGATTAAATAAGAACATAATCTCAATCTTCATTACAGCGAGGGGGAACAATTATCGGGCTATTCTAACAAGGCAGGTCTTTGCATAGCGCCCCGCATATTCGTGAAGGAGTAAATACATGATAAGTTATTAATGAGAAAGCCTAGTTAGTTTCTCTATGAGGTAACATTCAATTCAACCCGTGACCTAGCTAGCTCGAACCAGCTCATATATATCTCCATGTTAGATAAGATAAAATAAATGAAAAAGAAAGAGAAGGCAAGTTAGGTTAGAATTGGTATTGCACAGTGCAATACCAGAACTTATTGCGGACCTAACTTGCTATCATTGTTCGGAATTATATATTAGCTAATTGATACCTTAACGTGGTGGGAGGACCTTCCCAATTGCGAGGGTGTCGGATCAATGTATAAGGTAAGAAACAATGTATTTGTAAGATTTACATTTTATATTAAAACAGCATTTTATATGAGAGTAAATGTAAATGTACGACGCAAACACATATTTTAGACTTGAAATTTTTAATTAAAACTTTTGGTTGGCGCTAATTACTTAAGGGTGGAGCTAATAACTTATATCTTTTTTTTAAAATAAACATACCTTTTGTTTTCTTTTATGATTAGGCCTTTGCGATACTTGTTTTTAGATACCAATGAGGTCTTAACCTAATGATTAAGACTAAGGTCTTAGGCACATTAGTTCTCATGTTTGATTCGTCCTCCCTCATTGCATTAATTGTAATTATATTGTATTGTCTCCTGTGGCTGTTATGGACCCCCCAAAAAAACGCTTATTCCATATAGGGTAAGTAGCCAAAAAAATAGTCTGTTAGTATAAAAGGTTAAAACTTAAAAGAAGGAAATTTACATAGACATAAAATTTGAAAAATCTACAAACTCTCAAAGCATATATTATACTCCTAAGAGTACACACTCTCACATGACACGTCAATGTCACATATTAAAAATTATCTACATAATATATACATGTCAAAAAAATATATACGTGTCAAATAAGAATATACACTTCTAAGTATATGATATATGTTACCCCAAACTCTCATTTTGAGAGGGAGTGACCAACACTAAATCAAGTCAACTTTCTATATATCTTGTTCTCTAGAAACGAGTAGTGACCATAATGTCATATGTTCCTTTCTCCCCCTTTTTCAATCGAAATGACATCTGAATTTTGATAGAATAGAAGAAAACAAAAGGTGTAAGTAACAAAATAGGACATCAATTTATTCATTAAATTAAAATTTTACAAGTGCATGCTCCCCATTTTAAAATGTATTCTCTGTTTGAAGAAATGCTTCTTTTGTTAACAAAAGATCCGGCTCATTCCAAACTTGTATGCTTAACTCCAATATTCTTCACTTGTCTTACCACTGTTGAGCAATTTTGGGATATAAAACGGACCGTCTCAGAAGGCAATTTTAATGCGACTGATTTTTCCTCTTTTGCAATCAGTTTTGCTACAGCATCTGCTGCCCAGTTGGGATCTTCCTCCACTAACAGGTGAATTTGGTTTAATCGTATGTGTAATAGCATCTACTTTACTAGGAATATCAATGAACTCGATTTCCGTAGATAGTTCATCCTGATGGACTGCTTCTAATTTGTTTAAGGCCTTGTTCGGCAAAATTAACTGTTTAGATAGCGGATAACAGTTCAGGTAGGGGATAGCTGTTTAGATAGTGGATGGCGTTTCTAGTTTAACTGTTGGCGGATAACTGTTTAGATTAGAGGTTGAAACTAATGTGTTTGGTAAATTTAGTTGTTACGCTAAAGCTAGCTAATTAATGTAAATTGACATAAAAAGGATATAGATAATTTCCAAAGATAAAATTTTTAAAGTATATATTTTGGCTAAAAAATATGAGATGCTACTTTTAAGTGTCAAACGTTAATACTATGGCCTTGCTCAGCAACAGCGTTTTGGGTAACGTTAGTGTTTTGATCAAGTCAATACATTAATTAGTTAATTTTTAGTGTTCGGTAAAGTAGTGTTTTGACTAGCATTTCAAGTATCATTTAATGTTTTAAGTAGCTTTTTTAAAAAGCTAATAGTATTAACGTTTGACAATTAAAAAGTAGCATTTCATAGTTTTCAGCCAAAAAATATCATTTAAAAGTTTTATCTTTGGAAATTATCTATATCCTTTTATGTCAATTTACATTAATAAGCTAGCCTAACAGCTAAATTTACAAAACATATTAGTTTAAACCGCTCATCTAAACAGCTATCCGCTAACAGCTAAATTAGAAACATTATCTGCTATCTAAACAGCTATCCACTACCTAAACAGCTAATTTTGTCGAACAGGGTCGATTAACTTTTCAAAAATGTTGCTTAAAATGCTAAACGCTTCTTGAAATGCTAGTCAAATTACTAGTTTATCGAACTCTAAAAAATAATTAATTAATATATTAACCTAGTTAAAATACTAAGTACTACTCAAAATGCTATTGCGGAATACGGCTTAAAAGTAACTAACCTTTAAAATATGACATTTGTTTGGAGTCCATGAACGTCGGAGACCGACCAATAAAAAAAAGATAACAACTATCGTTTAATTAGTGAGCAATTTGGACAGGAAACTAATTTAAGGAAAGCTTTGAAATGCCGAGTAATCGCATTCCAGTATGCCACCACGCCACACCGTCTATGCGTCGTTTTCAAATGGCCGGACACAACGAACTTTAAAAACGCAGGCACCAAACGCCTTGTCAGGATATTGTAAATTAGTGTAGGAATTAACTAGCTTAATCGATATAAAGTTTTTAAAAGTTATTGTCAAATATTTGGATTTAAATTTCATTTATATTGATTTTTGTGCCGCTTTTTACACCAAAAATATTGTAAATTAGCAAAAGCCAGTTCAAGGCTAATTACAATATTTAAAAGAGATTTTTTGTAAATTACTGTTCTAAAGTAAGATCCACTTCATTTGTCTTTATATAGTTATTTCAAGATTTTTTTTTTTCAGGGTTCTTGTAAGGAATATTTTTAATCTATTTATGTGAAGTCATCTCATTCAAGATGAATTTAGGTATTATATAACTTGGACCTAAGAATCTAACGAGTAATATAATATTAACTGATCTACATTCTATAGTATTTTGCATGTCTAAATAGCTAGCAATATAATGTGCTTCTCTAACAACCTATTTGAAATGTCATACAGTATAAAAGACGGCTGAATAGGTTGGTTGACATCAGTCCTAACTTTTCATGAAAACCGAATCACCCAAAAAAAAAAAGAAAAGAAAAGAATAAAATAGAGTTGAAATCTTCCCTTTTTTCACAAGCCCACTTTTGAGTTGATCTTCATTCCACTGCCTCGAACGTTCGTTAAGACTTTAGGATGCAGTAGCTAGACACCCCAGGTCTCTGCGACTTTGCTCCCAATTAGCCTCCCAATAGCCATGAGATTTTATAGTTGAGCAGCACATGAATATGACATGATCGACAACTTCAGCAATGCAATCCCCCCCAAAAAAAAAACAGCCCAATTGATCATATAGCAGCTTACTTTTAGTTGCTTTAGTTGGTAAGCTAACGGCATATGCAGCAAGGCTTTTTTTAAGGCTCACTCGTCACAAGACACGAGCCCAACGGTTCAGGGGAGGCTCGGAACGATGAGCCGGCTCACGATTTCCTTGCCTTTTTTTAATTTTAATTGGTTTTTTCCTTTTTTAATTCTAAAAATAAAGCTTTGTATAGTACTATGAGTCTATGAGCATTATTTCATTTGATGAACCAAAATAACAATCTTGTTATCGCCTTACACAATTAATCACTTGAAACCTGCTTGAATTGTTGAACTTAGACCGTCGCTTAGTGCTTTATCCTCAGCCACTGAAATTGAAGTACTGCCATAGTAACATGCTCCGGTCTTGAGTAATCTACCAGTCCAATTTCGAATGATAAAGCCTCCTGCTGCTGAAGAATTGTTGAGTGATCCATCAAATTGAGTTTAACGAGCCCTGGAATGGGGGGTGTCACCTCGCAAAATGAATTGAGGTGGAAGGGAGAGAAGAACCTCCCCTAGAATTAGTATTAACCAACATACGAGTTCGGATTCTCTATTCTGCGGTAACTTTTTTTCCCCGAATTAGGCAAGCAAGGGAGTTAAAGATTTCATTTTTTAAGACCGTTGCATTCCTAGTTTTCCAAATGTTCCATAACAAAAATGAAAACTTTTGTTTTAACTTTGGGTTATAAGAGGATTGAATTCTGCCCAAACTTTGTGACATGTTTGGCATCCATGTGAAGCTATACTGAGAGGAAACCACTGATGATCATCAGCAGTTTTTCAGCCTTTGTTAACTATCTGACAGTCGCTGAATAGATGTTGATTTGCACACTATGTAAATGCTCATCATCAAATTGTTGATTTGTACACTATATAAATGCTCATTTGAACCGAGAACATGCATGATCCATATTACGATATGAACTCATAACTATGATATAATTTTCAGGTACAAGTGTATATGCTCGTCTTAGCATATGAAACGGAAGAAAATATTATTATTTAAATAAGTGGCAAATAATAAGGATTACGTGAATGTTCGATCATATGTTAAATGAGGTTAAGCTGCTCAATCTTTTTGAGAACGATATGCAACTATTCCCATGTAGTAAACTTTTTTCATTTAACTGGCTTGAACCTGAGGATTTTTTACGGAAAATAAGAAAATGAATTACTTGGATTAAATTACATTAATCCTAAGGTAGTGTTTGGTTTGCGGGAAAATTATTTTCCAAGGAAAATGATTTTCCTCCTAATGGAGGAAAATGATATCCTTTTTGAGAAGATATGAAGTTGATTTTCCTCCTTCAACTCTTTGATAATATAGTCAGTTAAATT
>NCQV01130197.1:0-19766 GCA_002740545.1 Lophocereus schottii | reverse complement strand
TCTTGATAATCCATTAGTCAAGCAGTTTTAAGACTTGAGAACAGCAGTAAGGACTTGTTTGGTAAGCCTGTTTGGACCAACAACAATACTTAGATTTGTTATCATCAAAACCTTATACATTCTAACAAGGTTTAACCTGCATTGTTGTATTTTTTTAGCTTTCAAGATACTCTGCTTTCTCTGTCCTCCTTTAGTTGAAAGATCTAATATATTCCTAGTTAAATTCAATGCTTTATTGGTTAATTGGTTGTTAAGATAATGTTTTATATTGATTCTGTTAACTTTGCCTTATTTTGAATTAGTTGAATTAGTCATATTTAGATTAGGATTAGCAACTAACTAGTTTAGTTAATGCAGTATAGTTAATCATATTTAGTTTGTTTTAATGCTTTTTTTAGTTTAGAAATGTGCTAGATTAACTAATAAGTGACTTGATTAACATCGTCCCAAAGGGCGACGAATTTTCCTTACTCTCTAAAATACTATTCAATTTTTTGCGCTCTTAAGTATATTCCAAATATGGTATAAAGTGTGCTTTAAAGGAGTTGAAGTGACTACATATATTATGAAATGTGCACCTTACTTTTCAGGTATTTCCATGCTTAACTCCACACTTAAGTGTACCTGCTGTGGAGTAGTCCTGGATAGATAGCCTCCTGGAAAGTCATCTCAAGTAGCACATGATACAATGTAACTGTGGAGGGAATTCAACTCACGCTCAAAGCTGATTCCAAATGCAATGATAAGCAATCTGAAATCAATGGAGAGTTTAAGGAGAATCTGAATAAAATGAAGGATAAATGAATTCTAACCTCTTGCTTAGATACAGATATCACCACTAAGCTTGAGTTTAGGGCCCTTAGGCTCAATTAGGATACATATATCACCACTTAATTAAGGCATAAGACTTACTTGTTCACCACCTTAACCGACCTAGTTAGAGATAAGCAAGTGAAGTGTTTAAGGAAGAAAAGAGCAATGCTCTTAACTCTAGTTGTCAATATATTAAAGCTTGGTTACAAAATAAGGCCCCTAAGGCCTTTAAATAAATGTCCAAAGGCTGCCTAGGAAAGGTTAAGAGGTTTCTTCAAGGTTAGAAAACCTCTAACCTAGCTTAATCTAGCCTAATCTAGCTTAGTAAAATTGGTTACAACTAAGCATGATTTAACGAAGCTAATTATAACTTTATGCAACAAAATAAGCTAGATTATAATGATTATAATCAGCATAGGCAAGCAAATAAGCAAACAAGCAACTTTCCTTATGTAAGAGAAAAAGCAAAAAGTGGTTTGCCTCCTTTGCGCTTTATGGCTAGCCAATGGGAGCAAAGCTGCCTTTCTTCACTTGTTTTCATTAGTTCTCTTTGGGGTTGATAGAAAAATTTATGATTATGTCTAAAGCCCTTTAGCCAAGCTAAGCAAGCTGTTTAGACATGAATTGACCCTTAGATTGCTAAGAACTCTCCATAGCAGCAGCTTAGATGCTGAAACAGTTTTCTGGCTAGTTTTAAGAGCCACGTTTCCCACGCAAAAAGTGGTGATGATTTGGTTTTCCTTACATGGGGGGAAGCCTTAATATGTGTACTAACCCCCTGATGAGAAATCAAGGCTAAATGAAGAATCAAGTATAAAATACAAGGGTTGAACCAAACCGGAGAGAATGGACTCCATTCTCTCACAATTTACAAAATGCCTTGGTTCTCCTAATCTACTTAACATAAACCAAATTTATTTACATGCCTATGTAGCTAAGACATTAAGAAACCAAAATATGCAAAACTTTCAGTCTTAAACCTAAAATAAGTCAAAGGAATGCAATACACAAATCCAGATGCATTTCTATCTGAACTGGCAGTTTTGACAGTATGGATTAAAATGCTGATTTGGATAGGCCAATGAAGTCCAAATGAGCTAAAACTTATTTTGATGGAAAGCTAACTTCTTGAACTTCAAACCCATAGTCTTAAACCTCAAAAAGGCCTAAGTAATTAAGCTCACAAAAACTGGGTTTGATGCTGGCATTAACCCGTGACCTGCTATTTTACATCTTTTGAAGGTTTGGACAAAAAAACTTAATTTAAAACTGATTTAATTGCATAATTAAGTCTACTAGGATGTTAATAAACTCTCTTAGCAAAGAAATTAAAGTTAAATTAAGTTAAGTTAACGAATCAACTTAAAACTGAAAATGGTTCAAAAAGATTAGGGCTAGTTGAGGATGACATGGGCTGAGTTACATCATGATATAGGACAAAACATGCTAGAAAGACATATCATGATTTGTAGGGCTAGTCGTTGATCCTTGAAGTCATCTTGAGTAACTATCCATAGCTCGGGAAACAGTTAGGCTATTATAGCTGCCATGGTATTTATAAACCATGCAATGTTACTCTAGCCTTTTTTTATGCGACTTGGATGTTGTTGCCCAAGTGAAGTTCTGATGGTTTAATATAGAATCTTTGTCTTGCTTGGTGATTATGTAGACTCTCCAGCCCATTGGCGTAACTCGCAGTCATGGGTTGGATCTAATACCATTTGTAATTCTCCCACCCAACAGGCCAAGTTATTAGACATCCAATAGGCTAACAATTAAGCTTTTAAGCCTTCAACCCAAACATTGGGTCTTTACAACCCATGTCCTCACTTGGGCTTGAAAAGGGGAAGTACTTATTGTTATAAATGACCTACCATATTACTTATAAACAATGCTATCATCCCTTAATCATGTATTATGGCACTAGAACGCTATATGTATAAATTGATGTTGAAGACTGACTCAATGTCATTAACCTATTCAAAGCCACACTCAAAGGCTTTGGAAGTTTTTAAAAAAGTTCAGTTTGAGTACTTTGGCTTATACTATTATGATCTAACTTGACTTTTATAGGAATCTAATGTCAAAGTTAGCTCATCTGACTTTGGTATTCAGTATCATGCATTAGAAGAATCTTTTTGTTGTGAATAAAGTTAAAAAATGTTTTGCCCTTAGATCTCGATAAAACATTATGCTTAATATGTTGTCTAATATTTTTTTTTGGGGAAAGAATCTTTAACTAAAGATTGAATGGACCATATCTTTTATGCAATATATTCCCTGTCTAGACTGAGATTAATTAAACATTGCCTAGCTTTAGTTATGAAAAGAATCATTAGAAATCTTGGGATTATTTGTTAATTATTTTGATTGATTTCAATGAGATCAATAGTCAAATCAAGCTTAATCAAGCTTATATCAGATCCTTTAGTTTTGTCATTCAAGAGCCATTTATGGAAGGACTGAGGTTTGACTAAGAGACATTGGAATCCGGACGTATTTCAATCCGTGTACATTGAAGATTTAATAAGTATTGCTCCAATGGCTATGATGATTTGAACCCTCTAAAAGGAGGAGCTTCGGCAAGTGATGAGATATAAGAATTGAGTACATTGTGAAAAGGTTCCAAGTGTATTCATACTCTAATGCTCTCTTCCATACTATTTAGTGAGAATTGAATATTTGGAAGGGAGGTTTGTAACAAGTAAGTTAGGAACTTACTTGGGTAATTAAGTGTTGACATATCAATACTTAGTTAGTGTACTAGCTAGCATTGCTTTCTTTAATGTTTATTGAGCAAAAGAAAGTGCGCAATGTCCAAGCACTTGGTGTGTACTTCTTAAGTGAACAAGAAGTGAAGCTATTGAAATCCTAAAGGAAGAAGAACCTTAGGTAGTAACTAGCCCTGTTTAGAAGGGTGAACGTCACAAACATATTGTGTGTTTTTTCTCTGCTTTATTTTTACATATCATTTTTCTTCAATGTCTTAATATTGATATTGACGACTAAATCTCAAGGTTGTTTGTTGTGACTTTGGAAGATTTAACTTAAAGTGCTTTGCCATTTCTTTTCGCTTTAATTTTTTGAGTGATCGCCCTATTCAACCCCTATGCTAATACAACCTTGGCTTTTAGGACCTTCATTTAGTATTAGAGCAGGTCCACTCACATTGACTTAATCGTCTTACCAAAAAGATCATGACTTCCACTCACCAGGATGCTCTTTTACTAGGCCTCCTTTCTTTCATGGTTCTAACTTCGCTCATTGGAAAAGGCTTATATAAATTCTTATGAAAGACCATGATTATGAGCTTTAGGAAATAATCTCCAAAGGAGACTTTATTCCCACTATAAAAATAGATGACAAACCCATTCTAAAGGCAAGATTAAAATTCACTCCTAAAAACGCTAAGAAGTTGGTAAAAATTATAGAGTCTTGAACATTTTATTTTGTGGTTTGGATTCTAATGAATTTAATTGTGTACTACATGTAACACAACCAATGAAGCTTGGGACTCCTTGGTGACTAGCTATGAAGCAATGAGCCGAGTTCGCGAATCTAAAATAAGTCTATATCTGTATGAGCTTTTCAAAATGCTGCTCGGAGAATCCATCAAAGTCATGTATACAAGATTCATTAGAGACAATCAATGAGCTCAAGTCTTTAGGGAACACATACACCAATGAGGAAATAGTGAGAAAAGTGTTGTGGTGTCTTCCAAGAAACAAGTGGGGACTCAAAGTCACAGTCATTAAATAAGCCTAAGGCCTAAAAACCCTCAATTTAGATGAACTTATTGGAAACTTCTAACTCATAAAATTCATTTGCAGGAAGAAAGTGAAGAAGCACCTCAACAAGGAATTGTACTGAAGTTCACAAATCCAGATATTGAACATAACCTGAGGAGTTTGAAGATGATGAAGATGAATCATTGGCCACGATAGCAAGATGATTCAAAAAAAGATGTTTCGAAGACATCCAGGATTCAAAAAACTTTGGAAAGGGTCAACCTCCAAGAGGAATGAATGAAACTCCAAGGGTAAATTTTCACCAAAGGTTGATACTGACCAAAGTACTTGTCATGGTTGCGGATTTTTAGGTCACACGATTAAAGATTGTCCAAACATCAAGAAGAAAATGAGAAAGCAAGATTTAAAGCTAAGAAGGGAGGCAAGAAAGCCATGGTCGCAACATCAAGCGATAGTGATAGCTCTGAAAGCAAAAGTGAAGGTGAAGAAATGACAAACCTTTGTTTTGCGACTGGAGAGAACTTTGAGGAGGGTCAAATCTAAAGGGGTAGCTTTGGAATACCTTCACAAAAAAGGCTGTCTAGCACAAGTCTATTAAAGTATGTAAAAAATGAACAAAAACTTATATCTAAAATCAAAACCCTTTGAAAGAAAAACAAGATCCTAAAAACAAGTGTGATGACTCTCCTAAATCTCTCTTGCAACTTACTAAACTTAAAAGAATTTAGATAAATTACTTCGATCTCATTATATGTCCTTTAATAAGAAAGCTCTTGGTTTTAAAGCAAAGGACAAGAAAAGGTCATACAAGCACTTCAAAGTCATTCTAATTTTACAAGAGGTGACAATTTACCGAGGGAATCTTAACCACTTTGGCCATGGCTTTCAAAGTCATTCTAATTTTACAAGAGGTGACAATTATTATAGCAAAGTTAGAGGTAAAGAGGCTTCACACCGAAGGATTGTGCAGGTATGGCTGCCTAAAGGGCTAATGCCCTCAAATCTGGACATGATCACTCTTGTCCAAATCATGCCACCAAAGATGAAGGTTTGATTTTTATTCTTGTGAGTATGACTCAAAGCTAAAAGCAATCTTTGATACTTAGACAGTACGTGTTCAAGACATATGACTAAAGATGCCTCAATTTTTCACTAAAATTTGAAAACAAAAATCAAGTAAGGTGACCTTTGGAGGCCATGGTTTCAAGATAACATTATTGGCATTGGTAAAATTGGTAAGGATCTTTCAAAAATCTATTGAAAATGTCTATTTAGTTGATGGTTTGAAATGTAATTTGCTAACTATTTCACAAATTTGTAATAAAGGCAACCATATATGATCTGATAAGTCCCAAATTTCCAATGTGAAGTTGAGAATGTAAAATCTAAAGATATTATCCTTCATGTCTCTAGGCTAGATAATGTTTACGTCATAAATCTTGATCATATCTCTCCCATGTATATTTCTTATTTAAAAGCCTCTCTTAATGATGCATGACTTTAACATGTAGATTAGGACATGCTAGTATGCACACACTTCATAAGTTAGTTAACCATGATTTGGTACGAGTGTTTCCCCTATATAAATATGAGAAGGATGCTATATGCAGTGCATGTGTTAGAAGTAAGCAAGTACGTGCTTCTTTTAAACTCTTGAGGTGTGTCTCTACTTCAGAATGCTTAGAATTATTACTTATGGATCTTTATCGATGCATTTGTATTAGAAGCTTAGGTGGAAGCACCTATATATTAGTAACAGTGGATGATTACTCTAGATTCACTTAAGTGCCCTTTTTGAAAGACAAAATTTTAGCCTTTATGGAATTTTCAAAGTTGTGTAGGAAATTGTAGATATCAAAGAACTTGCTAATGGTTGCTTTTAGAATTGACCATGTAAGAGAATTTGAGCAAGATAAGTTTATTGACTATTCTGACAAGAATAGTATTTCTCATTTATTTGCAACACCAAAAGCACTACAACAAAATGCGGTGGTTAAAAGGAAAAATAGGAATTTAGAAGACATCATGGGGTGAGGTTTTATGGGCTGAGGTGTTAATTATGGGTTGAGGTGTTATGGGCTAGAACATTGATATGTGAAAATGACCTTCCAAAGTCATTATGGGCTGAGGTGTTAATACTGTAAATTACATTCTTAATAAATGCCTCATCAGACTAATCCTCAAAAAGATTCCATATGCATTGTTGAAAGGCAAAAAGCCAAATGTTTCCTATTTCAAATCCTTTGCAAGTAATGTTTCATGTACAACAATGGAAAGAACAACCTTGGTAAGTTTGATGCAAGAAGTGATGAAGGAACATTTGTTAGTTGTTTTTAAGGTAGTAAAGCTCATCTTGTTTATAACAAACATATAAAAGTCATTGAAGAATCTATTCATACCATCTTTGATCAAACTAACAAAGGCCATGCTCGTTTATCTTCATTTAATGGGTTTCCGTTAAGCAAATATATAGATGATGAAGATAAAGGAGCTCTAGATAAGTTCATTCATGAAAGTGCTCCTTATGATGAGGGCCAAATTTCGAATCAAGGTGACTAAAGGCAGGTTGGAGACACTGAAGCTCATCTGAAAAACACACATGATGCCTATGAAAAACCTCAAGATGATGGCATGAATAATGTGTCATCCTCAAGCATCCTTGAACTAATTTAAAATCATTTTAATGAACCAAGAAAGGGATTCAAGTACCAATATGCTCATCCTTTGGACAACCTACTGACTGACATAAACAAAGGTATAAGAAGTGACTCATCCTTGAGAAATTTCAATGTATCCTTCTTCTTTGCTTCCTATATAGAGATAAAGACCCATTTTAAAGTAGGGGACCCAAATTGGTCTTTGGCCATACAAGATGAACTCACACAATTTGAGAGGAACCAAGTTTTTTCTCTCAGTCCTAGATGAAAAGGCCATCTAATGATTGGGACTAGATGGGTTTCTAGGAATAAGTTAGATAAATCAGGGTTGGTGGTTAGGAATAAATCTAAAACTAGTTTCCAAAGGGTAAGAGGAAGGAATAGACTTTGATAAGACTTTTGGACCAGTAGCTGGATTGGAAGCCATCAGTATACTACTTGCATTTGTGTCTTACATGGTCATCAAGTTATTTCAAATCAATGTAAAATGTACATTCTTAAATGGTTTTCTAAATGAAGAGGTATATGTTGAGCAACCCCTTCGATTTGAAAATCTTGAATCTCATATTTCCAAACTTCATAAAGTCTTAGCAAATTTATTTTGAAAGATGATTTTACAAGAGGAAAGATTGATAAAATCCTTTTTATTAAAGCAAAGGGTGATGACTTCTTCATTCTTCAAGTTTATGAAGATGATATTATATTTTATGCCACTAACAACCATCTATTTCAAGAGTTTTCCATGTTGATGAGTAAGCAGTTTGAAATGAGCATGGTGGGAGAACTCAACTTCTTCTTCAGACTTCAGATCAAGCAATGCCAAGATTACATATTTATTAATGAAGGTAAGTATGTTAATGAACTTTTAAAAAAGTCATGCTTGATGAAGTCAAGCATGCAAGCACACTAATGACATTAAATTCAAAATCGGATCTTGATCAAATTGGTAAGTCCGTGTCAAAAAAGGTCTACAGAGGTATGATTAGCTCACCATTCTATTTAACAGCAACCAGACCAGATATTATGCTCAGTGTATCTTATGTACTCATTTCCGAAGTGCTCCAGAAGAATCTCATCTAACAATAGTCAAAAAAATTTTTAGATATCTTATAGGGATCACATACATATAGAGACGGAGAATTCAATCTTGTTTAATACTCAAATGTAGATTGTGCTGGGTGTTGTCAATTTCTTGGACACTCCCTAGTCTCTTGTGCTCAAAGAAACAAAGTTCTGATGCTCTATCAGTTGCTGAAGCTAGATACATAGCTGTAGGTGCATGCTATGCCCAAATACTCTGGATCACTCACAACTAAGAGATTTTTGGTTTGACTTTCAAAATGTACCTATTTGATGTGATAATATGAGCGCAATAAACATCGTAAAAAATCCAGTTCTGGAACCAAATACATAGAAGTCAGACATCAACTCATACGAGATCATGTTAAGAAAGGTAATATCACTTTGGAATTTGTTCACTTCTTCACTAAACCTCTTGGTGAAGGATAGTTCAATTTTATTAGAAATGAATGTGGTGTACTAAAAATGGATGCAGGAATTAAGGGGGAGGATCCCTCAACAAAGTACTAACTTGCTTGGTTAAGCTTTGTAGATCAAAGGATACCATCGATGACGTTGGAATTGGCACTGAACTTAATCCTAAGGTCTAGAACATATCAATGCTCTTAGACTTTGAAACTATGTCTCACAGACTAATTATTGCAAGTAGCTGGAAGACGGAGATTCAAATTAATTAAATACATCCACTAGCTAGCATATTTTAAAAGCCATGTGTTTTTCAGAAATCTTTCCAAACCTTTGCTTCTCTTACTCTTTCTTAGAAAAGTAGTGATTATATTTTTCCAAATAACCAGCCTTGATCTAATCTCTAAGATCCATGTGCCTTTTGAACCTCTCTCTCTCTCTCTGTCTTATAAAAAGGGCGTGCTTAGCTTGTGAAAATAGTGAATGCTCAAACCCTTCTCTCTTTTCCAAACCCTCAAAATTTTTCTCTCTCTTCTTTATCGAAGTTCTTGAAGCGAGCCACCACCATGTCTTCAAATAGAAAAGGTACAACACCTACAAACCGTTTCACCACCCCAGCAAAGAGAACCTGTAGAGTCACCAAGCACCAGTTACAAAAGTTCGGTAAGGTAAACACCATCTTTGACTCTGAGGCAGAATTATCCAATAATTCTAGGAATTTAACATTTAAACGTGAATCCCTAGGAGACTTAGGACTCCCTAACATTCCCCTTGAGTGGTTTATGCTAACTTTGAGAGCAAATAGGAATTGTTTTACGCCAACTGTAAGAAAGTTAAACCACAAGGAAAGGGGAGGACATACTACACCACCAAAGTTAAATGCACCACTATTACCCTTACCACTGCCTCTATTGAGAGGATCTTTTGCCTCAATATAGACCCTTTAAAGTTTCCTCCCTTAATGCCCTCAACTAAGGTTCGTAATATATGTCTTCAAAAATATGCCTACCTTGTCAAAATCAAGAAGAAAAATCAATCCTACACTAACTTATATTCTAACCCATAAATTCTCCATTGTATCTTGGTTAGAACCATGTAGCCCCAACCATCCTCTAAAGAAACCATCAATGATGCTCTTCTTTAGACCCTCTACTGCATCATGGATGGATATACGGTTGAATTTGCAGAACTCATGCTTGGGTGCATGATCAAAGTCTATAATCGGCCGAGCTTCCCTTTACCACACCCCAATCTCCTAACTTGTATCTTTAAGGCCTTTCATGTTTACTTTGAAGATTAGGACTGCCTGGATATTCAGATCCCCACCATCAATGAGACACTCTCAAAAGCCTCCGCTTCAAACCCCTTCCCTTTGGACTATTGAAAGATGAGGAAGAAATCATGACCGATGATGTTAAAACCCCCAAAACTGAGCCTTATCTTGAAATCATTCATCCCACTTGGTCATATTGCTTTAAAGAGGACTTTAAGGAGATTAAGGGAGAGCTTAGCAGTTTAATGATTAGTCAATAAGAGATAAAGCAGACATTGGTTCACATCAAAAAGGTTTATGAGGATCCGAGTTGGTGGGCTTCTAAATTCAATAGTCTTATTTCAGATCTAAAAGTTGAGGAAGGGTCTTTAAAGATTATCAATGATGAATTTGGTGACAATGTAGAGAAGTTGAAGGTGGCTTTGAAGGCAGTTCAAGCAAATGTGGTTCACGAGGTAAAAGAGGTAGGGATTGGTGCAATAGACACGATGCTAGTGGAGGAACCAAAACCAAATGCTACAGTGGTAGCCTAACGTACAAATATATCCTCCACTAATCATTCTTGAAACCCCTTATCTTCATTTTTCATTCTCTAAAATAATTTTGATATTTAGTATCATTAGAGAATTTAGATTTTTTGTTTTCTAAACAATGGTTGCTAAATAATGATTGCTGAACATTCTCTAAAAATAATTTTATTTTCTAATCGATGGCAAGGAAATGAGAGAGAGAGCTACACCAAGGAGAACCACTACCTGAAAAGTGGTTTTTGGTTAACCAGGTTGCAAATCAAAGTAACGAATCGCTCCCTAAGGTTTACACACCTAGCATCTGAATGCGTGCACCTGCGGTTAGAAGTTTGGAATACATAGGACTGGAATTACCTAGAGCAATGGAAGGGAGAATATTAGAGGGAGTAGAGAGGAAAGGAAGAGTGCTTTTCGGTGTGCGTTACAGCATTAGGAAGACTTGGTTTTTATAATGGAAAAACTAGCTATTGAAGGTTGAGGATAATCTAGTAGCTGGAGAGGTACTATGTTTGAAGATCAAGAATTGACTGCATCCATTAGCCATTACAGGTAGAAAAGGTGGAGAAAAAGTCTCATACAATCATTGACTATTATGCCAACGGACAAAAAATAAAAGAATTTTCTTCTAAAAAAAAATAGCAGACAACGCCAACAACCCACGTACCATGGCCACGACTATGCCGTGCCTAACCTGGATTAGACTTAGCAGGTGGGCGGCGCACACGCTCGTATGTCTAGTGGTTAACCCTCATCCCACAACACTAACAAAACCAAGCCCAAAGGAATTCAGGAAGCCTAAGGAAAAGGAAGCTAGTTGTTGTGAATATTTCCAGCAAAGCCCCACTAATGGTATACAGACTAATGAAGGAAGGATTTGGGCAAATGATGGGTTAGATACTTAAGCATCTATGTCTTTCAATTAAATTGATACGTAGTAAAGCATGGCAACATTCGAGTATATCGAGTGAACAAATCTTGAACTTAATGGATCCTGGTTGAGACCCCCACAACACCTATCACGCCTTGTGGTCACTACGTATTCTGCGATAATGAACTTGTGCTTTTTAAGGCCATCCACAGACCTAGGGCCTCACAAGTGCTCTAGAGATAGCCTAGAGTCTCTTATAGAAGGTGGCCACAACTTTGCACTTATATAGGTAATTCCATTAAGTCCATCTTAATATAAAATACCATAATCATCGATACAAAATTATGAAGAGCAGGATTCTACTTTACCTCACACATATGAAGCGATGAATCTATCAAGTGCATCTAATTAGCATCACTCCAACAAGCCATAGATCCATTAAGAGTACAAGACCTCAACCTCTCAGAATCACTACTATACACCATAAGGATGGAGATGTCATGCATCTTAAGACTAATATGGGTTTGTTTGACCACAAGTGGGTATCCATCCTATTAGCTCATTCCATGGGCTTCAATTCATCCCCCTTGATGTCTTGAGAATGATTCGCTCGGTGAAGACCTTAGTAATTGGATATGCTAAATTTCTCCTGTATTTCATGTATTCTAAGGAGACGACATTTTTATTTCATAGGATTATGCCTAATACGAATGTGTTTCTTCTTTCTATTATGCACATTGTTATGTGCAACTTTGATTACTGCCTATGAGTCACAGTGAAGGGAAATAGTATAGGTTGCCTCCCCCATAGTGGCATATTTACTAGTAGATTTTTTAGTCATTCTGCTTCTTGACCTGCCAACTCGAGATCAATAAATTCAGCTATACCAATAACATTGCTCCTCCGCCTAAGGTAAATACAGAGCCACTAGTAGAACTAACTTAATCATTATCAGATAACTAGTTGGTATCACAAATTCCTTCTAACACAATAGAAACTTATTAAAATGCAAACACCAGTCCATAGTACCTCTCCGGTACTTCATTAATCGAAACAATGCATTCCAATGCTCTTTACTAGGGTTATATATACAATCTCCTAACCACGTAAGTAATGTCAGGTCGAGTATAGTTCATAAGAAACATCACGTTTCCTATGATTTTAGCATACTTAGTTTGGGAAATACTCGACTCCTTATTCTTTTTAATGTGTATGCTAGGATCACAAGGAGTTCTCATAGTATTCACGTCAAAATAGTTAATTTTCTCTGAGATTTTCCCAATATGATAAGACTGACACAAAGCGAAAGCTACATTTATCTCTCTAATTTTCATCTCCAAGATCACACCTGCCTCTCCCATATCGTTCATTTCAAAATGAGAAGACAACAACTCTTTAGTCTCATTCACAACATGCACATTAGTATCATAGATCAACATGTCATTGATATAAGGACATATTATCACATAATTTGAACTAATCAATTTTAAATACACACAAGAATCAGAAGTGTTCATAATAAAATTATTTTGTACCATTGTGCTGTCAAACTTTTCATAACAACTTTTAGGGGCCTGTTTAAGGCCGCAAACGGTATGGACTTTATTCTCTTGGCTAGGAACCATACATCCCTTAGGTTGGGACATATAAATCTCTTCCTCTATATCACCACTAAGGAATGTTGTTTTCGTGTTCCTCTAATGCACAAGACCACATATAGCAGTTAAGGCAACTAGAGCCCTAATGATGGCAATTTTGGTAATAGGAGAACAAGTGCTAAAGGAGTCAATTCCCTTCTTCTGATCAAATATTCTAATCACTAGTTTGGCTTTGTATTTATCAATTGAACCATCAGATCTTAGCTTTATCTTAAAGATCTATTTACTACTAATTGGCCTACAACCCTTAGGTAAGTCAGCAAACTTCCAGACTCTAGCATCTATGGATCTCATGGTCTCTACATAAGTTTTGAATCTTCTTTGATAAAGAAAGCATACACTAGTCCATCAGTCAAGAAATTAACATCAGAATCTTCAAATAAAAAGACAGTAAGAAAGTCAGGACCAAAACTAGTCTTAACTCTACGTCTCTTAGTCCTCCTAGCTTCATCAACTAAGTCTTTAACAACAGAACTAGAAGTAGGCATACTGACACTGTCATGCACAGGTATGGTTTCATGCACAGCAGTAGAGACGTTCTTTTTCAAATGAAAAACATGCTCAAAAAATTTTCCATCCCTAGATTACAAATAGAGAAGTCATTCAATGATATAAATCAATATGCAACACTATTTTGGACATAACCAATAGATATAGAAATGAAGTTTTAGGACCGATGTTTTTTGGTTTGAGATCAAGTAGGGGAACTTCAGCCAAACACCCACACCCTTAAGAAACTCAAGTTAGGGACATAACCTTTCCATAGTTCATATGGGGCCTAGTTTAACGTCTTATGGGTGACTCTATTAAGAATATGGTAGGTAGACAAAGTAGCTTTATCCCGTATGTTGTTAAAAGGCCTCGAAATCATAAGCATGGCATTCATCATTTATTCAGATATCCCATTTTGTGGGAGAGTATGGGGTGCACTAACCTCATGTATAGTACCATTTTTCTCACAAAAGGTTGTTAGAGAGTTAGTCTCATATTCTCCAGCCTTATCGGTTCGAAGTTGCTTGATTTTTTGGTCCAATTAGTTTTCAACCTTTGTCTTGTATTTCAAAAACATTTGCTCAGTTTCATTTTTGGACCTAAGGAGGTATACTTTGGTATATCTAGAGCAGTCATCTGCAAAAGTGATGCAATACCTTTTCCAATTTTTGCTGACCGTGTTATTGAAGTCTACTAGGTCCGAATGTACTAATTCTAGTAGTTTTGTTTTTTTTCCCCCTAGTGATAGATTTGAATGGTTTCTTTTGGGGGATGGGGTATTTAGCTTCTACACACACAGCACATTTAGAAAAATTATCAACATTCACAGCAGGAATTAAATGCAAATTTTTCAGTCGTTTTGTAGAAGCAAAATTAAGATGGCCTATCCTACCATGCCATAAATCAGCAAACTCAACAATATAAGAAGAGCTAGAAGCATTCCATTTAAGGTCTCATAAGCAGCATTAAGTATAAACAAACTCACATAGAGGTATCCCTTCCGAACAAAGACCCATTATAAGAGATAACAACTTTGTCATCTCCAATGATAGTTTTCAGTCCTGCTTTGTTGAGAAGTGTACTAGAAGCTAAGTTTCTATAAAGGGAAGATACATATAACACACTACTCAAAGACAGTGATTTGCTAGAAGTTAATTTAAGAAGAATCTTTCCTTTACCTATAACTCTAGTAGTTGTGGAGTTTTCCATGCAGACGCATTCATCATCTGCAAATGTCTTTATAGTCCTATATAACTTCTTTGTTAGTGCAGAGATGCCTTGAAGCTCGGGTGTTGTAGATCCTTTTAGTACTATTTGCCATCAGGTTTGCTCTTCGACTAAGCACAAATGATTTCAGTGTCCTCAGTAATGTTGGCTTGGGCTATAGGTTGTTTGGAAGGCTTCTAGTTTGGTTGAGACTGTCCTTTATGAAGTGGACACTGGTATACTTTGTGCCCCGGTTTGCTATAGACATAGCATAACCACTTTTGTTTCTAGATCTTATTGCTAGACTTGTTCTACTGCCTAGGATGGCTCAGGTTCTGATTCTTCTTACCTTTCACTTTAAACCTTTCTCTATATGTAAGAACAACCAATTCAACTAAGTTAGCTTTGGAATAATTTAAAGAAAGGGAATCCATCTCATCTTTGAGAGGATTAGCCTCTTCAGTTCTCATGTGGCTGATCAATTCTGGCAGGGTGAGATCTTTCCTCTTATGTTTCAGCTGATGACTATAATCACTCTAGGATGGTGAGAATTTCTTGATCAGTATATTTGCCTGTAGAATCTTACACGTCTTCATGTTCTTATTCAGAACTTCAGCACCCGTGTTCTCATAAACATGAACCTGCTCCATGATTGGGTTGTCATCAGTGATTTAGAACCATAGCCATTCACCATCTATGTACTTCATCTTTCCAGCACCATCTGCTCAATATTTGACCTCTAGTTTATCCCATATGATTTCGGGGGATTTGAAGGTGACAGACAAATCGAACAGGAGTTAGTCACATGGTTCAATAGATGCCAACTGATCGTTATTGTTTTTCTCAAATTGTTTCATGGTAGCATATCAACTGATTTGGTTTTGTCTTTGTTAGTTCTATCAGGGGAAGCAACAGAGGTTTCAGATGCATTGTTCTCTTTAGTTAGGTTGGAGAATAACACATAGCCAATTTTTAATTGTTCAAAGAAAATTAGAAGTTTTTGGGACCAATCTTTGTAGTTGGTTTTATCTAATAGTTCAAGTTTTGAGAGGTTTGGGAGGAATTTATTAATAGTAAAAGCCATTGATTTATATGTGATAGAAATTTTCTTTCAAATTGTTGGAAAATATAATGGAAATCTATGGCAGAGAAATATAAGAGAGTGCTGTGCTGTGGAGAACCATTGCCTTGAAAGCGATTTTGACTTGACCGGGGTGCAAATCAAAGTAGCCGATTGTTCTCAAAGGTTTTACATAGTTAGCCTTTGAATGAGTAAACTTGTGGCTAGAAGCTTGGAATACACAAGACTATAGTTGCCCCGAGGAATGGAAAAGAGAATAATATAGAAAGTGGAGAGGAAAGGAAGAATGGTTTCCTCTGTGTGTGACAGCATCAGGAAAGCTTAATATTTATAGTGGAGAGACTAGCTATTAAAGGGTGAGGATAGTTTGGTAACTGAAGAGATATAATGGCTGAAGATTAGGAATTGACAGCATTCACTAGTTGTTACTAGAGGAAAAGGTGGAGAAAAATCAGCATGCAATCGTTGACTATTATGCTAACGGACAAAAAATAAAAGAATTTTCCTCTAAAAAAATTAGCAGACAAGGCTCGTAGCCCACAGACCATGGGCCATGGCAACGGCCATGCCGCAGCTTGGCTCAAACCGGGTGTGGTGGTGGTGCGCTTGCATGTGTATGTGGCAGTTAACCTTTACCTCACAACACTAACAAAGCCAAACCCAAAGGAATTCAACAAAGTTAAGGAAAGTGGAGTAATAAAAACCCCATAAGAGGCTTTCTAATCCTCCTCTGTGGGATAAGGTGTAGGTATGAGAAAGAGAAGTAGCTGTTGCCATTTTTTCCAATAGTGTTCACAGCTAGCGGGCTAGGGGCGACCTTCATCTTGCTATTATTATAACGTTTGGCTTTGTTATAATTATGCTTGTTGTACATTGCCTTCTTTCAAATTGAAGTTTTGTGTTTCACCAAAAAGGAGAAGATTGAAGACTTTCTCAATGTCATCGACTAGTTCAAAGTCACGCTTAAAGGCTTTGAAATTTTTGGGTGTAAAAGTTTAATAAAGGTGCCTTGGCTTGTGCTATTATGATCTAACTTGACTTCTGCATGAATCTGATGTCAAAGTTAGATTGTCTGCCTTTTATGTTCAACATCATGCACTTTGAAGAATCATTTTTCTTGTGAATAAAGTTTAACGATGTGTTGTCCTTATATCTCAATAAAAGATTGCACTTAATAAGTTGTCTGATATTTTTGCAAATAATATTTTACTAAAGATTGAGTGGATCATATCTTTTATGCATATATTTCTTATCAAAACCGAGATTAATTAAATATAGCATTGTTTTCACTATAGAAAGAATCATTAGATCAACCTCAGTATTACTTGTTAATTATTTTGATTGATTTCAATGATACCTTTAATGATCAAATCAAGCACTATCAAACTTAAATCAAATCTTTAATTTTGTCAACTAAGAGCCATTTGTCGAAGGACCAAGGTTTGAATCAAACACATTGGAATCTGGACATTGTTCAATCCAGGAATCTCTCCATTGCATCCTTGATAAGCTCACAAGCCCTCACTTGAAGCCCTATCTTTAGGAATCACAGGGCTTTTAGCTCATAAATCCACTCTGTATGATAGACCTTTTGGTTCAATAAGAAAGTTTTACACATATCACCAGTAGAGGCTAGTTTAAAAATTTTAAGGCTTGGTGCGTCAATTACAGAGTGCGGTGGGTCTTCATTATGCATGAGTTTGATAGGCTTGGAGAGTTGCTATTCTCATAGTATTCATCCTAACTCAGTAATAAGTTGGAATCCTTCAAGTTTAAGCAAATTTCTTCCTGTCAGGGCCCTTAGAATGGTTCAGCACATTATGTCTGATCATGATGAGACCGTCTGAAAGATTATTCTAGATTTTATAGACAAATTCAAGGAGTGTTCTCGCAATGCCCTTCTACCAAAAGTGCTTGAGTACTTCAAGGTTCCCCTTTGAAGATAACGAATGCATTGAAGTGGTTGACTCAATAATATGCTAGAATCCTTGAAATTAAGGCATACTTCTTCTAAGGAATGGTTTCATGAGATGAGTATTTTAAGAAGAGCACCCTTCCAAGCCTATCAAACCCGCACCGAACGAAGACCGGTCCCGATCCCCACTTGACATACCAAGCCTTGGAATTTTTAGGCTGCCCTTTATTAGTGATAAGTTTAAAACTTTCTTGCTAGAGTAAAGGGCCTATCATACAGAGTGGATTTATGAGCTAAAAGCCCTGAGATTCTTGTAGAAGGGACTTCAGGTTATAGCTTGCTAGCTTATCAAGGATGTAGTGGAGGCAACCTCAGAGAAAGATTGTGAACTAATCTTTGGGTATCTTCGAAAGCACTTAGACCAAGTGGGGAAGGAACACAATTTGAAAGTAACTAATAGAGCATTGATAATTGCTAAGTAACTCTTTATAGAAGCTTCCTAAAGAAAAAGGAACGAGATTGACATTAAAGAAGAGTGGATAGTTGAGGAAAGGAGAAAGGATGCCGCTGAAGAAAAGAAGTAGGGATAAGAGAAGGGTAATGGATCTAAGGTAGACGACAAGGAGGCATCTGTGGAAGTTGAGAGCTCCCTAAGCATATAAAACTACATCATCCTCCTAGTCTTTCCTGGGTAAAATGCCCATTTTAGTCCAAGCTTTCTGTTCATTCCCTCTTGATAACTGGTCCACCCCCACTCCTCTTGACAAACAATCTCTCTTAGTTTTTCTAGAACAATTTCTATAGTTTTTGTTAGTTTCTTTTAGCAATTTTGTTTTTGGCTTCGTAAGCTTGAACAATGCCCAATATTTTTCTAAGATAATCCCATTTTTTGACGAAAGTCAAAAGGGGAGAAAATTTGAGAATTTACTCTAATAGGTATACCTAGGTTAAAGGCGGCCCTTAAAGTAGTTAGTTTGACATCTCTCACGGCAGTGGGCCTTGAGACAAACTCAAATTGGATTTCAATGCTTATAAAGTTGAAAACTCTATAGTTAACATATATTGCGTATCTCCTAACTGATCTTCTTATTCTATTTTCTTTCCATATAGATGATCATGATTGCTTTTACATGGTGGCATATATATATGCTTTATTAGTTCACTGTGCTTACATGTTGCTCTACTTAGAAAAATTACGGGGTGCTTACAATTTGAACTACACGTGGTTTATCTCATGCTTGAATTGCCGAAGATAAGGGAACGTAACTTCTAATTTATATCCTTTGTCCCATATGCTATCCATTTAGCGAAAAAAGGGAGATCGAAGCATCACCTCGATCTGATGAGTTGCTTAATATATGTTTTCATCTCAAGACACATTTGCAATATATGTTAAGGGTCATTAGATCTTGATTGCATAAATGCTTAAATCCTAGCAATAAGCTTGATGGTTCATAGGTAACATGCTCAACAGGATCATTAGGTAACTGACAGCCAGTAGCTTCAAAGCTAGAATTCAAATATCATGAACTCTTATTCTTAGGGACCTTGACTGGCTTGTCAGAAACAAGCCCTTGTTAGAATCATAAAGTTAGTATAGCTTGAAACATGCTTAAAATGAATATTATGACACTCTAATTAATTTCCAAGTTCTAAAATTTATATATTTGATCAACAAAATTTAAATTACATATAAATATGTAATTCCATTATCAAGAAACACACCACAAATTTTTGCATAAAATGCATTCAACATATGCTTGAACTTTGGCAAAGTATTTTGTCTTTTTAGAGACAATATCTTACCGCATTGTGTTAATATTGACTAAATAAACTAATTATAATTTAGTTGATCACATTATCTTATAAATATTCAATTGTATGAAGTAATAGCCTCGAAGATCACTTATACATATCACCTAATTCTAATATTTTACTTAATCATGTGGACTAGTTGATTGGGAAATGCATTTTAAGTGAATTTGTGGTATTACATCATATACACACATATGCATACTAACATTCACTTAGACATACAT
>NCQV01130175.1:25077-36278 GCA_002740545.1 Lophocereus schottii | reverse complement strand
TATATTTGGACAAAGTTTGATTCTAAGAATGAGTATCCATTAAATGAAAAACACGAACATCTTAATGAGACATGAATTCAGACTTAAAAATTAACATGCTTTAGAAAATAAATTACAAATCTCTCATGTTGCAATGGCACTGCATAAATGTCTTATGGGTATTTTTTTTTTTTCCTTTAATGAGCGATGAAAATTTTGTGTGAATTATTCACTAAGGGAACGTCATTGCGTACAGAAGGAGACAATCATGAAATAACATCTGACTTCAAGCTCTCTTCAATAACCATATCAGCAAAATCTAAAAACATCAACTTTGTACATTGGTCGAGAACTTAGACTACAATTTTGCAAAATTCTCAAAAACTATGAAATATTGAATAGACCTATCCTTGGCTAAAAAATCCAGTGATTCCTCTCCACCCAAGTACTCCAAATAGCTAATGACATTAACTGCCAAATTCTTAGGACCCAATTCTTTCAACTGTCTTCTCCACGCCACCAAAACAATTCTTGTTGTTTGAGGTTGAACCCGACTAACCCTTATCAAAGATAATGACAAAATGTCATGATGTATAAACCTACCGACAAGGGGAAAGAAGGTAGTTTGCTAACCCTTTCTTTTAGTAACACATATGGCACCGACTAGACAACTTAATTTTCTCCTTTTAAGAAGGTTCTTTGTGGGAATCTTTCTTTTGGCGCTCTCCCAAAAAGAAACCATGCTTTGGTTGAGCGTCAGTAATGTAGAAGTAGAACGCTCTAAGAGCAATCTCTACAAAGGGAAATAATTGATGTAGGACGCTCTAAGAGTAATTTCTACAAAAGAAAATAATTGATGTAGGACGCTCCAAGAGCAATTTCCGCACCGAGAATATTCACACAAGAACTTTCACTTAAATTCGATATCAATTGTTATTCATAATCTGCCTTCTTCAATTACATAAAGGGGTTTATATAACAAAGAGGCTAACTAGTATTCGGAAACCTAAATAATAAGATATAAGCCAGAAAAAGATAAAAATATATAGCCTAATATTATCCTAATCGACTAGGAAACTAAATCTTAATAAAATATTACTAACTATCCTTATTTTGACTATCCTAAAATATGCTTAAAAATAACCTACGAAATCAATAAAAAAATACCAAAGATCTCCAATATCAAAATATTCTAATTTCCTAAATCTATTTACCCATTCTTTACTCTTATCCTGCATCATTCTCCCCTGGTTGGAAAAAACTCGTCCTCGAGTTTTGAAATGAGAAGAATACGAAGAAAATGATTTAAAATCATTGCACTTTTGCCGAAACTCCAGCTTTAGCATCTTCTCCAGCATCAAGCACCGTGCAAAGAATGGATGTGAAGTGTTTTTCTCGAAGAAGTAATTAGGGATTAAAAAATCAGCATACTCAGCATGTATGCGAACTGCTTGATCCATAGTGGATTCTCTTTGCTTGTCCAGTGAAAATTCACGAGGGATATTGAAAAAGTTGTTTTCTAATGTCTTTGACTCTTCGTTCACTTGTACTGGTGATGGTATATCCCCTTTATCAGTTCCCCGAGTAAAAGTTTCGGCATTGCTATCTTCAATGAACATCCCCTCATTGTGAACTTCATTTCCGCATGACTCGCAGCCACCAGCTTGGACTTCTTGATTCATAGAACCAACACTGATATTTGAACGTTGACCATGCTCTTGTGCTTGGACATCTCTTTTCATATTTTCATCTTCAAGAGTTTTCTCTTTTTGGCCCTCAATGACAAATTTCCTATCATGAGCATAATAACATATTGAATTCGAATCTGCCTCATTCAAATAAGAAGTTGGTTGCCCCCAGAAGACCTTAGAGATGAATCTCTATAATCTCTAGTGGGAAGTTGCCATGGTATCAAAGGAGTTCTAGGAAGCTTATAATCAAGCTTATACCTAGGAATATAAGGTTTACACCCACAAATAAACTCACTAGCAAAATAAAGATCTAACTCGCAACATCCTTCATAAATATGACAACCTTGAAGCAATCAGAAAGCATTCACAGCATCTTCGGGTGAATAAAAATTTACCCGAGCATGAACATCACCCATTGTTCGAAATCTAGCAATGTGTTCTACATCCCTATAGGGAGAGAAAATGCCGTATAGAACATTAGTTGTAATAGGGAGTTCTTTTTCGCGAATAATCACAAAAAGTGCTCGATGATGTTTGTCACACCAACCCATGGGTGCTTTAGGAAACAATCTTCAATCAAACTGTGGAGACATGGCCAAATAGCAAGCAAATATATAGCGGCAGTCATGAATAGATGTCGGCAGTACTCGAGCAGTGACATTAACAGTGCTGGAAACTAGTAAATTGGGCTAGATGATGGGAAAAGAGAGCTTCACAAATTAGGGTCTTTTTTTTGGTCGCTGATTTGAGAAACAAAGGATAGGAAGCAAAGAGAAAATTGATACTGGGATGGGATCGGGTAGCTCTGATACCAAATTGATGTAGGACGCTCTAAGAGCTATTCTTACAAAAAGGAATAATTGATGTAGGACGCTATAAGAGTAATTCCTATAAAAGGAAATAATTGATGTAGGATGCTGTAAGAGCAATTCCTACAAAAGGGAATAATTGATGTACGATGCTCTAAGAGCAATTCCCACACTGAGAAAATTCACACAAGAACTTTCACTTAAGTTCGATATCAATTCTTATTCATAATATGTCTTCTTCAATTACATAAAAGGGTTTATGTAACCAAGAGGCTAACTAGTATTAGGAAACCTAAATAATAAGATATAAGTCAGAAAAGGATAAAAATATATAACCTAATATTATCCTAATCGACTAGGAAACAAAATCTTAATAAAATATTACTAAATATCCTTAAATTGGTTATCCTAAAATATGCTTAAAAATAACCTACGAAATTAATAAAAAAAATACAAAAGATCTCCAATATCAAAATATTCTAATTTTCTAAATTTATTTACCCATTCTTTACTCTTATGTTGCATTGGTTAGACTTCCAAATTGGCTCAGCTCGAAAATCAAGACTAGTTAACCCTTTACAAATCTCTCTGCACAAACTCCTAGAGTCATGGGGCCTAATAACCTCATCGCTGCCATCAAAAGTAACCTTTGTATTAGCGAATACAGCAATAAGGCTTGACATGCTCTCCGATACCAACTCATTTGATCTTCCAGAGAAAGTTATATTCCAATGCTTTTGATCACCAACCCATGATAGCACTTCTTGTGCAATTGCATCTTTCAATGGTGCCATCTTGTGAAGATCTGGGAATTGAAGCTTGAGAGATTAATCTGGGCACCACGTATCATGCCAAAACAAGATCCTCGACCTGCTTTTCTCCTTATATTGCATGAGACAATGGAACTGGTTCGAACCACTTATGATCGATTTCCAACGACCCACCCTGTGAGCATATGGATTCTTGCTCAGCAGCAAAACTGTCAGCTCCCATTTCGTCTAACATATTTTCCCACAGAGCATCAGTCTGTTGGCAAACCTCCAAGGCCTCTTTGCCTTAAGAGCCTGCATATTAAAATTATGAAAAAAAGGCCATTTTCGTAAAGCGTGAGTAATTTTTTTTGATGTACATGTCTTTTGTGGGAGGCTTTCTTTGGATCCTTCTCTTGATCCTTTGTTTAATATTTTTTCCTTATCAAACATGAATAATTTGTTACTGAGAAATGAATAAAACTTGTGTGAACATAAATAATATTTGTTTGGAAAATGAAATAAAAGTCTGCACCATAAAAAAGTAGGCAATGGGTTGGCACCTGACCCACCCATATGCATTTATATGCATACATACGTAAATACATACATACATACATATATGGACGTATACGGATAGGTTGGGGACCTTGGGGTCAGAGGTAGCGAATATCTTTTCAAACATTGAACACCATGCTAGTCAACCAAATTGGAAAATAATATGTTTTCTGAAGGAGTATTTGTTTTCTATAGCATACATCTTTCTATCGCTTACTACCGGTCTTCACATATGGAGCTTTCTTTTCATTTGCCTTATCTATACCAGTCTAAGATTTTGATCTTTCATGTGTTCCAATTCAACGGATCTATGTTCCGTTCCTCGTTATATCAGAGATTTACTTAAACATTTGTCTGTGAGATGCTCTTCATGTTTTCGATTGTAACCATAATTAATTTCTAGTAGTTTTGGCTTTGAGGTTTGAGAAACATATTGCCCTGAAATACTCTGCAGGTTGGGCAATTGAGAGAGGCTTCAAATAAGATGCATAATGCAGAACTAAAGTTGTTCCTTGAAGTGGAGATTGGACTGGTATGGTTACGTGTTCAATTGAAAGTTGTGCATTTGCGTACTGGCATTGCTGATTGATAATTGTGACCCTCAATTCCTCTACTGGGTTTTTATGCGATTGTGTCAGGATTTACGACCCATTGCTCCTCCAGCTAAAACAAAAGAAGATATTTTGCTCTTTTTCAAGCTTTATGACCCTGAGAAGGAGGAACTCCGGTATTCAACGTTCTCTTTCTGTATGTCTCCCAGTCTACCCTATTTTTTGTTTTGCGTTGCTGATCGAAGCTTTTTTGTTACTTTTTTCATAATGTGGCAGTTACATTGGTAGGCTTTTTGTCAAAAGCTCTAGTAAGCCTCTTGAAATTTTGAGTAAACTAAATGAAATGGCTGGCTTTGCTCCTGATGAAGAGATTGAACTTTTTGAGGTCAGTTGCTGGAGACTGAGACTGTTGTAACATGCATTTGTCTTTTTTTTTTTTTGGCCTCTGCCAGTTATGTATCTGCTGATTCATTTCTGACTTCACTGAGACAAAGCAAGTTTATGTTGTTTGAGCCAACTCATTTCTCTGTTTTTCATGATATAGGAGATAAAGTTTGAACCATGTGTTATGTGTGAACATCTGGATAAGAGAACATCATTTAGGTTGAGTCAGGTAAAATCATTTTCCTATTTTTCTGCCCTCTGTTTTCTTGTGTTGTTGCCATAATGACAAATTTCTCCTGTCATTCAGATTGAAGATGGAGACATTATCTGCTACCAGAAAGCTCCTCCTATTGATGGTGAGGAACAATACCATTATCCAGACATACCTTCGTTTTTAGAGTATGTGCACAATCGTCAGGTATAAATCACAGGAACTCGTCCTATATGAGTTTTCATATTTGTGGATTATAAGCTGTAAATTTGATAATTTTTGCCCTTTTTTTAAAATCTTTGAAGTCCTTGTGATCATGTTACTGCATATCAAATGTTGTACATGAAATTTTAAATGTTCTCGTAGAGCACTCTCAAAAGTATGCAACCCAATGGCAAGGTTTACAATCTGGAAAAAGCTTCTTTTCACTACGAAAGTCATGATTGTAATTAAAGCTATGCATACTTGTTCAGAGGGCCCTGAGGACTTTCCTTTTATTTTAATTAACGGCCTAATCGAGAAATTTATAGTTTTACCAATTAAACATTGAGGTGACTAAGTTTTCTGTCTAGATCCTAGAGCATGGAGCCAATCAGATGGCATTCATGACCTTTGGCAGAGTATGGAGTATTTTTTGCTGTGGTATGGTCACATTAATAGCTCTTGCTTGGTGCACAGCATGGAGGCGATTTTGGAAATCCATATTCAATGGAGTGGCTTGTCAGATATGGTCATTATTTGTGCTTGGGCATTGCAGAAGTGCTTTGACTATAAAATGAGGTGGAGGGAGTATTTTATTTCGCCTTCTGGTATGGGGACTGGGGAGGAAAGTGTTCCCCTATTTGAAGGAACAAAAAGTTGGTCAGGAAAAGTACAAGTGTAATTGAATATGGCAGGGAGATAGACTATTGATCACCAGTCTTTAGAAGATAAGAGATAGATGTGCAATAATAAGCGCCCAAAAAAAACAGTTAAAACAGTTTCCCATGTACATAATCATTGTTGAGTGTGCACCTGTGCGGAATCAACAGGTTGGGAGGGTCTTAGGTTCTGTCTGAAGCACAACCTTCTAGTTAATTGGTGGTTTTGTTTATTTCTGGTTTCTTTTTTTCTTTTTTCTTTTTTGAGGGAGGGTTGGCAGGGAGAGGGGAACTAAGCTATCAAGTGGGTTTGGTAGGTTTTAATCAGCTCGGTTTTTTACAGTCTTTATAGAATTTTAGCTTGCTACAAGCTCCTACTAAATTGAAGCAACCCTCTCTGCAAGATATTATCCTCTTTTCGGTGATGCACTTTTATGCTGTTATTTATGCCTTTTTATGTTATTTCTAGTAGTCCTAATAATTGGATTGTAGAATAGTCTTTGCTTTTGATGCAGTAACATGTTAATACAGCAACACTTATAGCTTGTTTAGTTGGGTATAATCAACCTTGGATTGTGAACAAATTTCTAATTGTATTTCCATTCTCATGTTAGTTGTATGAGACTACTATTGGAAAATTACTTTGTAATCATGATAACACAATCGTGGTTGCGTTACACATTTGACTGCATAATGTTCCCATTAAATTTCATCCAACAAAATGCCAAATTAGTGTGGATTCTGCCTGGGCAAGGTCTAGGAAAGTCTGTGTGTAGGCAGCCTTTGCTTGTAAAACATGTATATCACAATTCTACTTAAATTTGAGAATTAATGGTTCCCAATTTTTGGTCATATTGTTGATTTTCATCTGAAATCCCTGCTTTTGATATCTAGTTAAACTTTCACATATTTACCTTATAGGTTGTTCATTTCCGGTCATTGGAAAAACCAAAAGAAGATGATTTTTCACTGGAACTGTGAGTATGGTTTCTTACGCCATGATTCTTTCCACAATTTTTGTGCTTATTGTTAACATTTGCTAACGTCTTTTGCCCTATGATTAAGGTCAAAGATAAATACATACGATGAAGTTGTTGAAAGAGTTGCTCAGCGACTTGGTCTGGATGATCCTTCAAAGATAAGGCTGACATCTCACAATTGCTACTCTCAGCAGCCTAAACCACAGCCCATCAAGTACCGAGGTGTCGATCATTTGTCTGATATGTTGATTCACTACAATCAGGTACCATGAATCATCAAAACTGTATTGAATTCTCAGTCTTGTATGATTTACGCTCAGTCCCTAGCACTAGCGCATGCATGCAGATAATTAGGTTGCATTAAATATCGGGCACATTCCCTCATTTTAGTGGAGCTGGATCCCTTATGCTTCTGTCATGTCTTAGTGTAATCAAATCTTTTTCCATTGTCTGGCTTTGAACTAGTCAGGTTGATGCATAAGCCTTTGTTTAAGTCCGGTCTCTCAGCATTGCCCTATAAAACAGCAGCCTTCTACATGCCCCTGCCTCTTTTTCTCTGCGTCTCTGTTTTTGAATGCATCAAATTGAAATTTTTTATCCCTTAGAGTCTAATGTTTCTCGTTTTCAATTGCAGACATCTGATATCTTGTATTATGAAGTTCTGGACATTCCTTTGCCAGAACTGCAAGGGCTGAAGAATCTCAAAGTGGCTTTTCATCACGCAACAAAAGATGAGGTCAGTACGAATGTGATCTAAAGATTTTGTATTGAGTGAGCCATATTGTATTTGGTTCCACATGCATGAAATTGGTATTGTTCACTGTTATCAGGTTGTCATTCACAATATCAGATTGCCAAAGCAAAGTACAGTAGGAGATGTGATTAATGAGCTAAAGACAAAGGTGACATTTCTGCTGCTTTTTGATTGTTCTTTGTTGAGACCGACTCCTGTACCATTTTGAGTGTACTCATTTCAGCTGGCTCTTTTTTCCTGTTCTTTCTTTTTTTTTGAGGGTTGGGGGGGGGTGGTAGAGAGGAATGATCAAAACCACAGTGAGTATATGCATAGTAGGCACTGTACGAAGCTATCAGTTTCCTCAAATAAAAAGAAATATTCAGGGGCTTGTCCCATGTTAAATTTGATGCAATTGAGTTGGCCACTTTTCATATTACTTTCCCATTATTGCTGTGGATTCATTTAGTGGCATTGAAGGTAACTTGAAATAGTTTTCTTTCTTCATCAAGGGAAGATAATGATTCTTCATATTGCAGTATTATGAATTATCTCGAAAAATGGAAATTCCAGAGTGGAAAATCACTCTGTTTTGAGCTAGATCTTTTCACATGTCACATATGAGTTAATGTGGTGAGCAGTGAACTTTATGGACATATGGCATGCAACAGGTGGTATTCTGAATGCTTAGTATGAAAAATATGCTTAGATGTAGTTTGATCATATTTTCCAGTGACAAGTTATTACAATTTTTCCATTTGAGCTTAATGCAATCATGCATCATCCCTTTAATGTGGATATGTTAATATTTCTTGGTGTTTTCCAAATCTTTCTATGTTGAAGATGCTGATTTGTCAATGTTCTCAAGCCCTAGTGAATACGGGGTCAATACCCAAAATTTGTGTTTCATTAACTATTTACTCTTAAATGGAAAGAAAAGAATTGGTATATTTTGTAGTGAAGAGCCAGATTGCTATTTAGCAGAGTCTGAAAGGCCAAATTACTGTTAGATCATTATTTCGGCTCAAGATACTGGCAGCATTTGTATTTGCATGTATGGGCAATTTGGACCAGAAATAGTTATCCGTCTATCATTTTCATTGGCACAGTCTGATGACAGTGTTGAGGTGGTGTATGTTACTGAGTTTCTTCTTTCTGTGTGGGATAGGTGGAGTTGTCGCGGCCTGATGCAGAACTGAGATTGCTTGAAGTCTTTTACCATAAGATATACAAGGTAACCATGATGGGCTTTGACCCCCATGATCATTCTATAAAAGCACTATGTGGTGGGGATTCTTGGAAATCGGAATACCGTATAAGATATTTGAGCCCTAAATTGTGGTTTCCAGATTCTATTTTCTCCTAGCTTGATGGATTGATGCAATTTGCATCAGTGTCTATAACTATTTGTTCCTTGTCTTATTCTGGATTTCAATGTAATATTAAGGCTAACCTATCCTTCATTCTGTTCTTCAGATCTTTCCGCCTAATGAAAAGATTGAAAATATAAATGATCAGTACTGGACTTTGCGTGCAGAAGAGGCAAGTTCATCTGTTCTATTTCCTACTGTTTGCCTTTTTCCTTTAACTTTACTGCAGAGTTAGAACACCCCCCGCCCCCAACCAAACTACTACCAAAAAATCCCTTATTTCGCCTCTGGAGTGTTTGTTTGTGGGAAATTCAATTGGTATGTCTTAGTGTCTGTGATTTTCTTGTCTCAGATTCCAGAAGAGGAAAAGCACCTTGGTCCCCAGGATCGCTTAATTCATGTCTATCATTTTACGAAGGATACCAACCAGAATCAGGTGTCAATGTTGTTTTTAACCAGAGCATTCAGTTTGTAATTAGACTTGTTCATAAGCTGTTGCTTTTCTCATGTCTCATTAATATCTCCTACATTTTCATCTTCATGTGATACTCCTGGTCACACTGTTCAATGACTCAGCAAGTGCAGAATTTTGGGGAACCATTTTTCTTGGTCATTCATGAAGGTGAAACACTGGCTGAAATTAAAGTGCGAATACAGAAGAAGTTGCGTGTTCCTGATGAAGATTTTTCTAAGGTAGGTTTGCTGTCCTTAATCCTAATGGAGAAAAGTGCTAGGGGCATCCATCAAGTTTTGTTGCTTGGCCGATTGGGCTCTCTGTTTAGTACGTTTATATGATCTAAGTTACCATGATTTTGTGATTACCCACACTAATGATCACTTATGTCCACAGTGGAAGTTTGCTTTTTTGTCGCTTGGTAGGCCTGAGTATTTGCAGGATTCTGACGTTGTATCCAGTCGCTTTCAGGTTTGACTGTTTTTCTGTTTGCTGCATCTTTCACTTGTGCTTTTTCTTGGCTTGACACTCGACATTAGCTTTAGAAATCCCTGAAATATTTATATGGTTGTACCTGTCTAATTCCATAGTCGGAGCAGGGATTTAAAACTCGGCCGTTCTGTCCCGGAATGGCCTTGTTGACTCGGAATTACAGTTTAATGAACCGAAAAAGATCGAAAAATTGGAGTGAACTTGGTTTCATCGTCGAGCGGCCACGACGACCCGGATGTAACGTGACGCGGACGACTGATTCGCGATAAAATTTTAAAAAATATAGATTCGACTATTTTACTCAACTGCTATTGGTAGAAACACATAACTCATTAACCCTAAGTAGCACCTGTGAGTGGCGATTGGCGGTGGCCCGATCTTGAGGGAGAGAGGCCGCGGTGATGGGTGGCGCTTGGCGGTGGTCTGATGGCCATGGAGGCAGCCGGGATGCGTGACCGATGCATAGAGCTGGGGCAGGGGGCCTTTTGGCGGAGAAGGAAAGTGGGTGAGAGTGCTAGACTGGGGGAGTGGATGAAGATGTGGGGGAGGAGGAGTGCGCGGTGAAGTGGGGGAGACGAAGAAAGTAGGAGGCGAAGGTGTGCCTAAATTAGGTTTTTAAGTGGGCCTGGTTTCAGTCGAATATTCTGGAGTGTTGGGAGATTTTTACTTAATTTTTTTAAAATTGAAAATATTTTGTTTTTGCCAAAAAGAGGGAAGTGGTGGGTTGTCAAAATTTGGAGGAAGCTTAGTTATTAATACTCTAAATTGTTAGATTGTTATCATGCTTTAATCTTTGGAGTACTTTAATTATAAATAAATACTGTGAATGATGTTATTAATTCTCTAAATTGTTAAACAGTTAAATATGTTGGTTATCATATTTTTAAATATGTTATTGTTATCATATTTTTATGTTAATTATGTTATTAATACTCTAAATTGGTTAATTAATCTGTAACCTTACGATTTGCGTTAAATCTTTCATATATTATTTAGTTTAACTATTGTGAAAATTAGCCCATTATAATATGATTAAATAAGAAGTGTGCTAAAAATAATATTACTTAGCGAATTGTGGTATTAAAATACAAATATAAACGAAAAAAACTATGTGAGCCTTCTCACGCCGCGACGAATGCGGTCCGTTTTGCGATCAACGCATCCCGACGCTCCTGTGTTATTGTAACCGTAACCGCAAACGCGTCCGAATCCGGGTTTTAAATCCCTGAGTCGGAGTTAATTTTGAAAGAGGGGAGGAGTACAACGGATACCTTTTGCATGCTGGCCGAATAAATTTACAGTCTTTGTGCCTTTTCTTTTTTTTTTTAAAATGACAGAGGAGAGATGTTTATGGTGCGTGGGAGCAGTACTTGGGGTTGG
>NCQV01130175.1:0-22385 GCA_002740545.1 Lophocereus schottii | reverse complement strand
AAAAAAAAAAAAAAAAAAGAAGAGAGCTTCTACATGAAGATGCTTAGAACAAGGATTGGGCCTGCAATGTATGCCCTCAACCCAAACTGATGTTATACGCCCATCCAACCGTTGGAGTAACTTTCTTTCAATGCATGTGAACATGTCAAAAATTATATGTATAAATTTATGTAATTATTTGTAACATTAGTGGCTTATTTTTTTAAAGTGGGGTCGTTTGACTCCACGTGACCTCACTATAGCTCCGCCCCTAAATTAGGGAGCACGACAAGATAATTTGAGCATTGTACTCATCAGTAATATGTAGGACTTTACTGACCACCAAAAACTATAAAATTTAGCTTTTTTTCTAGTAATGTAATTGTGTACGTGAATTCACATAATTCTTGAAGTTGTAATTTTATTGAAGAATGACTTATTAGATTATGTTTGTGATGGAATTGTGTACATGGGCTTTTAGTACCCTAATGCTTCACTGTGTGGGTTGTTGATGATGGTATCCACTGTTATGTTTAATTATGTTTTGTGGTATGGAAAGCAAGGTATCTTTTTGTGTTCTAGGAGAGTCTCATCGCGGTAGTTTCTAAGAGTGCCCCATCTAGTGTATTGTGAGCCTGAATGTATTGAAAGAGTTAGATCCTCAAAAGTAAGTGTACATGACTTTAAGGATGAGGTAATTAAAATGGGAGAACTAAATCCATTAATTGATTGTTGTTTATTACAAGGTGACCATCAAAATCTAACCTAGTTTGAGGGCTAGGAGCTCGAGGAAGCTAATAGAGAACGACCATAACCATAAGGCATATGTGTCTATGTACAATAGGGTCAGAAGAAATGCACTAGCTCTGTCATAGGAAATCATGAGGTTGAGTTGTTTAGAAAGTTGATTTTGGACTTGAAGTTTTCAAGCAAAATAGAGGAACAACTTTCAAGAGACAAGTGAGCAAAAAATGTGTTGGTGAACATAGCTTTAAGAGCTTGTACTTATGCATTGGTAGTTTGAACAAGAGGGATTTTAGAATAGTGTACGAAAATGCTTTATATTTGATTCATGTTTCTTAAAGGGATCATGGAATGAGCAACTATATGCGATTTTTGCATAAATGCAAACGATCATATATATCTTGTGGCATAAGGTTTACTATAAATGGAGAATTGAGAGATGTGGACCTAATTCTATAGGAAGCTAAAAATGACATAGAGATCGGTATAAAACAAGGGTATATGTCAGCAGAAGTAAGAAGTTTATTATTTTTTTAATCTAGTTATCAATATAGCTTAGTTAAACATAATTTGTTGAGATTTGTTTTAATTTTTAGGGCCTTGTTGATCCCATTAGTTATTTGATGCCCTATAGTTGATCATAGGCTGTGTGAACGTGTGCTAGGCCTTTATGTACTAATTTTAGAAACGTGAAGCGGGGTTAAATTTAGGAAAATCTTTTGGAGTATTGTAAATTCATCTTTAAGGTTCATTCCAATTTGCATGTAAAGAAGATGTAAAATTTTGATGCAATTGCTAGAAGTTTTTAGACAATAAGGACCATCATGACTTACGTAGGTTGTACTTCAAAGCTAATAAAAAATGTGGTTCTATGCATAACAATATAGTTGAGATTTTTAATTTATCCCTGATGTTATGTTCAAGCATCTTGTGAGTATACTTGAGGATACATAATGTGTCCTAGAAAGGTTATAGGTTTTCGAAAATGATTCTAAAGCTTAAACCAACATCCTTACTGAGAGAAGTGTAAAAATCAACCTAGGTGATGGACAACATCTAGGTCAAGGAATGGATTGTATAGTGTCACATGGGACTAAAGGGTTTATATTGTGCACTAAATGCATGGAATTTCACACTTAAGGCATGAATAGCTCAATGGCACCCATATGCTCATACTTTGGTGATTATGAGAAAGAAGATGTTGAATCCTATTCAATTTGTCCATGTATGTTATAACACTGAGAGCCTTAGGAATAGTTATTAATATACCATCAATCCAATTACTGGTAGACATATATGAAAGACTTTAATAGGCTAAGGGAACCAATTACCACCGCTCCTTTCCCACAAAAAGGAAAATCAACTACTAATTTAAGAATAAACCTAAAGATTCGAAGGAGAAAACGGGCAAATTAGGGAAAGTTTCTCGAAATGGTAGCAAGACTTATTGCTCCAACTATGGAAGGGAAGGGCATATCAAAGGGACTTGCTTTGAAAGAGTCATAAAATATGAAGGTAACTTGTTCCATGTTTTGTTGCTTTTATTTACAATTGACTATGGATCCCAACTTTAAAAATCTCATATTCCTTTTGCATGTTAGAAGCCATAAAATATCATCGCTGTGATAACAACTGCTTATGAGGCTTCAAATGTTGTTGTTGTCACATGGCCTGCAACTGACACTTTCTATGCGGCATCTACAACATATGTTGTTATTTCCGCCTGTTGGGTTTAATGGCCCAAAATCAATGTGGCATGGGGGCCCCGTGCCACCCAGGCCAATGAAGTGGCACGGGCACCCCGTGTCCCATGGCACGACCATGCCACGTAGTGCCGTAATAGGCGGCTAGGGTTTGCAGCAGTTTCCTTCATCCTGTCCCTTTATAAGGGGCACGCCTCCTACCTTCCAAATCATACCTGAATTTCAGATCAGCAAGAAATACTTGTAGAGTATCCTGTTTCCACTATCTTAGATTTGTGAGAGAGGTTAAGAGAGTTTTGAGAGAGATTATATGAGAGATTGTAATCTGGTTGCTTGATCAAATCACTTGTTGTGATTGTGATCATATTGTACTCACTCCCTCATAGTGGATTGTTTGTGCTCATCGCCATCCGTGGTTTTTTCCTGCATTGGGTTTCCACGTAAATCTCGGTGTTCTTTAGTGTTCTTGTTATCATTGTTTATTTATTTTTGAATATCATTGTTCATCCTAATACTTCCACTATTAGTCTACTCTAATTCCTAACAAGTGGTATCAGAGCTTTGGTTTAGGATGTCTTCAATCATGAATGTTGATATTCAGAAGTTTGATGGGGAGATTAGTTTTAATCTCTAGAAGGTGCAGATGAGAACGGTTCTCATCCAGCATGGATTGTGGAAGGTTCTTTCAGGACCTTATACGAAAGCTAGTACGATACCAGACGAACAATGGGCGGAGCAGCAAAGGAAGAAGCGTGGTTCTTTGACGGACGACGAATGGGAGGAACTGGAGCTGAAGGCACTTTCTGCCATATACTTGTGCTTGGCACCACATGTCTTGCGAGAGGTGCTTGATAAGACAACTATATTGGGTCTTTGGGTTTGGCTGGAGGAACTCTACATGACGAAGAGGCTCATCAACAAGATCTGATTGAAGGAAATGTTATACACTTTCAGAATGGCATAAGGTACTCCTGTTCAAAAACATATAAATGACTTCAATTGGATTGTAGTTGACCTTGAAAGTTTAGATGTGAAAATTGAGGATGAGGATAAGGCTATTTTGTTAGTTGTGTCTCTACACCCTTCATATAAACACTTTAAGGAGATCATGCTATATAGTAATTCTAATACTATATCATTTAAGGATGTTAAGTCAAAACTATTGTCTAAGGAGAAGTTTGATCTTAACATTCATGCTCATTCTGCTGAGGGATTAATAGTAAGGGGGTAAACAACTGAAAAGAGGAACGGTAATAGGAGTAAGAACCGTTCTCATCCTAGAAATCCTCACGCTGGTAAGACATGTAATTATTGTGGTAAATTAGGTCATATTGTTGCTAACTGTTGGCAACTGCAAAACAAGAGGGAGAAAAAAGAAGATAATTCTCAGGAGTCTGCTGAAGTTTCGTTTGCTTAATCTAATTCTGATGGTGACGTTTTGTATGCTACCTCCACCGAAAGGGGGAGCGATTCTGATTGGATTCTTAATTCTGGGTGTACCTATCATATGTGTCCTCATAAGGATTGGTTTTCACCATATGATCTAGTTGACTCAATTGTTATTCACATGGGCAATAATGTCCAATGTAATGTAACTAGAATCGGCATTGTTAAAATCAAGACCCATGATGGTATTGTCAGGACTTTATCGAATGTTCATCACATTCTTGACTTGAAGCATAACCTCATCTCTTTAGGCACCCTTGAATCCAAAGGGTGTAAATATTCAGCTGAAGGTGGAGTTCTAAAGGTTTCGAAGGGCAATCGGATTCTACTGAAGGGGTTGAGGTAAGGAAGCATCTATGTCTTGCAGGCATCTGCTACAACAGATTTTATGAAAAAAAGTTCATACAAGTCATCTCCCAAAGCTATGTTCAAGTGTCACTTGAACTCAATTGATGTTCAGATCACTTAGATACCCTTTGGGGTCTGCCCTGCGGGCAGTACCCTTCGGGGTGCTATGACGGTGTACGAGAGTTGGTGTTGGTGATTTTGGTCCAAGGTGGAGATTGTTGGGTTTAATGGCCCAAAATCAATGTGGCACGAGGGCCCCGTGCCACCCAGGCCAGTGAAGTGGCACGGGCACCTCGTGTCCAATGGCACGACCGTGCCACGTACTGCCGCGGCAGGCGGCTAGGGTTTGCAGCAATTTCCTTCATCTTGCCCCTTTATAAGGGGCACGCCTCCTACCTTCCAAATTATAACTGAAACCTAGACCAGCGAGAAATACTTATAGAGTATCCTATTTTCACTATCTTAGATTTGTAAGAGAGGTTGAGAGAGTTTTGAGGGAGATTATAAGAGAGATTATAATCTGGTTGTTTGATCGAATCACTCGTTGCGATTGTGATCCCATTGTACTCACTCCCTCATAGTGGATTGTTTGTGCTCGTCGGCGTCTATTGGTTTTTCCCGCGTTGGATTTCCACATAAATCTTGGTATCCTTTATTGTTCTTGTTGTCGTTGTTTGTTTACTTTTGAATATCATTGTTCATCCCAACGCTTCTGCTATTAGTCTGCTCTAGTTTCTAACACCGCCTCTTTCCCTCAAGTAGCCTTTACAGTCATTACTCTCTCTCCCTCTTCTCCCCCATCTTGAACATATATCTCATCTAACTTCACCTCCACTTCTTCTCCCATAACCTAAATATATGTCTCATCCACCTTCACCTTCTCCTTATGTGTGATAGCCATGTCAGGTCTCTCATCCATCTCCACCACCTCAAACAAAGCCTTCTCATGTGTCTCGTGCACCTCTATCTCCATCCCCTCTCCTATAGCCTTTTCATTAATCGCTTGCACCTCGCCTCCTTTTTCGCAACCATCTTAGTCTTCTAATATTACATATTCTCTCTCATATTCATAACAACCTTAGTCATACGTGGATCATGTTGATTCTTAGTTATCTTAGGCTCCTGCAAAGCACTCCCACGTGAAGGTTGGGTTGGTAGGACCCTTTTTGTTATTGCTCATATGAAGAACTCCCATGCTTCGACATCTTCAAACAGGAAGAAGATGAGTACTCCTATATTCCCTATGTCAACTCTTCCAGAGCTAGTTAGAAGGTGAGGAAGATTTTCCAAAGAGGATATATGTGATGTTAGATAAAGATATCTAATAGACTTTTGGCACACTGTTGAGATTAGTAGCTTTTTGGGTAAATTGTTGAGTACGTTAGAGGTGGTTTAGTTATAAGAGCAATCATATTATGTCAATTATGTTCATGGCGGGTTCAAAAGTCTTTAATGTGGTTAGTATGTATGCTCTTCAAGTTGACTAGGGAAAACATTATGGGGAAATGTTGGTAAGATTTGGATGGACAGGGTCGTTAAGAGTATTTCGCAAAGTGATAAGCCTTTCATAGGGGTAGAGTTTAATGGACAGAATGGTGCAACTAATGATGGGTTTGAGAGAATGCATGGTGGTTTTGGATTTAGAGAGAGAAACACCAAAGGGATTGCTATCGTGGATTTTACGGTTGCTTATCATGGTGGCAAACTCACACTTCATGAAGAAAGAAGAGTACTTAGTGAGTTTTAAAAATAGTACTATTGACTACTTTCTACTTAGATTATGTTATAGAATGCCATGCATGGATTGTGAAGTTATCCTCAGTGATTGTTTGGCAGCTCACCAAAGATGTTGGTCATGGATGTAGAGATAAAGAGTACCAAGAGAAGGAGAAGCAATAGTGGCGATCGTAGAGTTAAATGGTGGAACTTAACTATGAGAATATAGATAGGTTATTTAACAAGATCAAAGTAAAAGGCACATAGGGGAATGGAGGGGATACAAACATTATATGGGAGGTTATGAGATAGTGCATTTAGGGTTTGACTAAGGAAATGCTAGGAGTGTTATCAAGGGGAGGGAGCAAAGTTAAAGAAATGTAGCTGTGGAATGGTGAAGTAATGAAGAAAATCAAAGACAAATAGGAGGTTTATGCAGAGTTAGTCAATGGAGCTTTTGATGAGGAGTAAGAGGTTACAAGCCAAGTATAAGACATCTAAGAATGAAGCTAAGAGAGCAGTCACAATAGCTATAAACAAAGCTATAGAAGGTTATACCAAAGATTTGAGTCTAAGGAGATAGAGAAAGATGTGTGTAGGCTTGCAAAAGTTAGGGCAAAGAGAACTAGTGACCATATAAAATGTGCAAGGATGATGATGGTAAGGTTCTACTGGAGGCAGGACCAAGCTAGGATTTTATCCTTAGGGGAGAAAGTTATGTAATGTGTTTAATTATATTGTGTAGAATTTTGCGTTTGCAATATTGCAAATTCAAATTTATATTTTTTAGATTTTATATGTTTATAAATCTTTGAATTTATAGAAATGTCTCTTAACACATACTATATGAGAAAATATTGTATAAGAAACTCTATAGACTCTTATTATATGTTTTTATCGTTGTAGTTGAATACTGTTCTCAAATATATAATTTATATTATTATTATTATTTTAACTATGACCCATACTATGAAAGTATAATATGAATTATCGATTCTTTTGACAACTATTCATGAAATTCTAAGGCATAACCTGTACATATACTTACAATAATAGAATATTTTAGAAGATCTACTACTATTGAACTCACAGTTAGTATTGGAAAATCAGTACATTAGATTTTATGTTCGATCCCCTTATCCTGTTTGTTTTCATTAGATATTTTATCTCTTTTTATCTCAGATAAAAACTTAGAAATGAACTAAATAGAGTTATTGTTTTGAATAATTAAAGCATTTAAAAAAAGAATGAAAAAACAAAAGTATTTTTATTAGATGGTGGATAAATAAATAAATGAACAAAGAAGACAAGAAAGTTACCTAAATAATTTTTTTTAAAAAAGAAGAAAAAATTGAAAGGGAAACATCATGGGCATGTAGTGATTGCTAAGCACCTAAGATCATAAGAGAAAAAAATATTATTTACACATGAGATTTAAACTTCCCACCTGACGTACAGTGTTGATGACCTTACCACCACCCCCACTTGCAATCTCTATTATTCATATCAATAAAACCCTATATATTTAATTGTGGTGCGGGGAGGGACATGGGCCCCCTTCATCCCAATATAGCTTCATCGTTGAGTGGAGGAACATAAAATAATGGGGAGAAGACTAATGCTACTTTTACAAACTTTTGAATAAAGAGAGGGTGAGTGTCCAAACCATTCTGACTTGGGATATCGAAAGGAGCATCTAAACCCTAGGTCATGCCCTAATATCACCAAAGAAGGGGATGNAGTAGCAATGGGAAAATTGAAGTTGGTAAAGCAGTTGGCCTATATCGGATACATATTAAAGTATGGAATTGCTTAGGTAAAGTAGGCTTTGCTGGTTTATTAGGCTTTTCGTTCTTATTTTAAGGACTACAAAGATGCTAGATGAGTGAAAAATTAGTACAATTATCCCATTATTTGAAAATAGTGATGATATGAATGTTGTAACAACTATACAAGCATCAAAGTTGCTTAATCATACTATAAGACTTCAGAAGAGAGTTAATCAGTTGCGAATAGGAACAAAAATTTTGGTTTTTGAGAATTGATATGATTTCATGGTAGGATGATCAACTACAAAGGCAATTCATCTCATGAGTAAGCTTATGGAGCTTAATAGGGATAGGAGGGATAGGAAGAAGGATTGGCATATGATGTTCATATATCTTAGGGAAACTTGTGATAGGTATTCAACGTAAAACTTAGAAAAATTTTAAATTTTTAGAATCGAAGTTCATATACTCAACAAAACCCAAATGAATTAAAAAAATAAAGAACTGAAATTTTGAGGACTAGACTAACAGAGGTGATACTCACTCAAAAAAAAAAAAAAAAATTAAGATGTATGAAAACATTGGGCTTCAATATGAAAGCCAACCAATTAAATTGCCCAAAATTACCATACACCCTTATGAGAATTATTCTTGGGTTGTATCTCTTACCCATAATCTTTCTTCAAAAATCCATGTCGAGCGAGCCCAATATGGTATCTATAAAAGTCAAAAATGTTTGTAAAATGGGATATGGAACCTTCACAATTTCTAGTTGCTACTTATAAATTATAATAGCAAAAAAGGGTTGGTTAGATCTAGCAAATGGGTCATTCGGTTTGGGCACAGGTCGGGCTAAGTTTGGGTCAAGTCATGTTTCGAGTTAATCGATATTACGGGTTAGTTTGGTTTGAGTCAGGTGAACTTTGGTTTGTTTCGACTTCGGATCAACCAATTTTCATCTAGTAGGCTTGTCATACAAAAATAAGCAACTTTGTAGAAAATTTCAGATCGAGTATGGTTCAGATCAGGTTAATTCGGATTTTTTTTGAGCTTATTTCAAATGTCGGGTCGGCTAGAATGTGGGTCTGGATCGTTCGCTTCGGGTTTCAAATCAGTTTTTTCAGGTTTAGGGTTGGTGAGTCCATCCCTCCACTTTCCTAAAAAATGGCTACATGACAAGAATGGGGAGTTATCCTCTGCTAACTACAAACCCTCATTGTAAAGGAAGGGTAGGTAAAAGACTAAGACTCAAAAGGGGGTTCAGCTTGGTCAAAACAAAATAATAGAGACCAAGGAAAATAGAGGACCATGAAAATATAGAGATTGAAGAAGAGAAGAAATAGAAGACATAACAAAAACAACATTGCATAAAAGCAGAGATAAAAGTTTGAGCTTGTAAACAAGGAGCTACTTAAACAATACATTTAACATCTTTCCCCACAAATTAAGGAATCAAAGGTGAGAAATGATGCAGTTTTTATGCTCTTAATGTTAAATTCTGAAGATTATAGACAATTGTATCTCACACTGCTAAAATAGGATTGAAAAATTTAGGAATTGGTATGCAAAGCAATATGACAAATGTGCTCTAAATATAAGGAGAGAATACCAACATTACAAACAATAGTAGGAGAAACAATATTTTCTCTCTAAATCCTTGCGCTTCTTTGTATTTCTCTCTCTTAAAATGAGATACCAATTACAATTGATAACGTAACAATTTATATAAAAAATTTTCAACCAAAAAAGGGAAACTTCTTTTCTTGCTTTTTCTTGCTTCTATAAACGTAACAGGCTATTTTATTTCAAAGCCAAAAATATGACTTTACTAATTTTAGCAATTTCCCACTTAAAGTCATCTTTTTGGCGAGTCTTATGCTGCTTATGTTTCTGATAAGCTATGAGTGGACTTACACTATAAAAACTTATCAGTATTAACTGGCTTCGTCATAATGTCTGCCAAATTATCTCTTGTGTGAATCTTTTGCATATCCGCACTTCCTTCCTCTACTACTTCTCGAACGAAATGATATTGAACATCAATGTATTTTGTCCTTGAATGAGAACTTGGATTTCTAGCAATATGCAAAGCACTTTGACTCTCACAATACATAGGAATCTTTTGTTGTGTGTGTCTTCCATTAATCATTTTATCTAAATTACTTCCTTGCAAGCTTCGGTAGCTGCCATGTATTTAGCTTTTATAGTAGAAAATGGTACAATAGTTTGTAGCTTTGATACCCAACTTATTGCACCACTTATAAGAATAAACACATAACCTGTAGTAGATTTTCTTTTATCAAGGTCAACCATAAAATCTGAGTTGACATAACGTTTAGTGAAAACTTCTAATCCTCCAAAACATAATGTTCCACATGAGGTCCCTTTAATGTATCTAAGGATCCTCTTCACACCATTCCAATGCTCTCAACCCAGATTTGCCATAAATCTACTAACCACTCCTAGAAGCAATATCTGGTCTTGTATAGATCATGACACACATTAGGCTTCCCGCTGCTAATGCATACGACACTCAAGACATTTCTATCATTTTGACTTCGCTGCTAGGGCTCATACTTGAGGAGAATTTATAATTGATAGGAAGTGGGGTAGAAATTGGCTTACAGTCTGCATATTGAAGCGTCGTAAGATTTTCTTCATGTAGTTCTTTTGGGAAAGCCATATCTTTCTAGCGTTTCTATCTCGGTGTATTTGGATCCCTAAAATCTTGTTTATTGGTCTTGGATCCTTCATATCAAACTCCCTAGCCAATTGTGCCGTTAATGCTTGGACTCAATCTTTGTTGGGGCTTACAACTAACATGTCATCCGCATACAGCAACAAAATGATGAAATCATTATCTTAAACTTCTTGTAACATGTACAATGGTCTAAATTAAGTCTATAGTATCTAAGGTTAGTAATAAAGGAATCAAATCTCTTGTACCAACACATTGGCTCCTGCTTTAGATGGTACAGAGATTTCTTTAACCTGCAAACCAAGTTTTCTTTTCCTTTTTCTTTAAACCTTTCTGGTTGGAGCATATATATCTCTTCTTCAAGTTCTCCATGAAGAAAAGATCTCTTTACATCAAACTGTTCTAGATGTAAATTAGATGTAGTGCACATAAGAACTACACTTATAGTTGTAAGTCTAACAACTGGAGAAAACATCTCGTTAAAGTCAATACCTTCTTTCTAAGCATATCCTTTTGCTACTAGTCTTACACGGCATCTTTCTACTTGATCATTACCATCTCATTTGATCTTATAGACCCATTTGTTACCAATGGCTTTCCCTCCTTGTGGAAGTGGAACAAGTTCCCATGTTTTGTTTCCGTGTAAGGCTTCCATTTCTTCCTGCATTACTGTCATCCATAGAGAAGCATATGGGCTATTCAGGGCCCTTTCAAAAGTTGATGGCTCTGTATCTTTTGTTAGAATATAGTACGCATCATAGTTGGCCATAACATAATCTGAGTGTCATGAAGGTTTTCTTGTTTGACGATGTGATCGTCGAACTTCTGTATCATTGACCCTCTCTGGCTGTTGTTCATCTTGCTCTGGCTCTACTTCAAGAGAATCAACCTTTCTAGACTCTTCTATATGTACTGTAGTAGTCTCTTTAGATGTATTGTCATCTTTATTTTGCAGTTCTCCTTCTACAAGTATAACATCTCTGGTGACAATAGCCTTACGGGTAGTGGTATCCCACAGGTGATACCCTTTAACTTTATCAGCATAAGCCAAGAATATGCATCTTTTGGATTTCAGATCTAATTTTGTCCTTTCTTGGGATTGTACATTACATATGCGAGACATCCAAATACATGTAAAGAAGAATAATTAACCGACTTTCACTCTACATCTCCATTAGAGTCTTTAAATTGATAGCTATTGACAATGATTAATTTATTACGTAGCTGGCAGTTTTGACTGCTTCTGCCCAAAAAGACTTAGGTAGTCTTGCAGTTCTCAACATAGCTCTTGTTCTTTCTAAGAGAGTCTTATTCATCTGCTCAGCTACACCATTTTGTTGAGGTATGTTGACAGCTATGAATTATCTTTGAATATATTCTGTTTTACAAAAATGTTAGGAAATCACCGTCTATGTATTTTCCTTAATTATCTGCCCTCAAGCACTTAATTCTTTTTCCAGATTCAAGTTCCACTCCAACATTGAATTCCTTGAATCCTGGAAACACATTTGACTTATTCTTGATTAGGCACACCCATATTCTCCTAGAGTATTCATCAATAAATGACACAAAATACTTTGGTCCTCCTAAGGACATCATTAGTGATTCCCACACATCAGAATGAACTAAGTCTAGTATGTTTTTGCTCTTAGCAATAAATCTTCTGAATTTTAATCTACTCTGCCTCCTCACAACACAATGCTCACAAAATGGTAAGTTTACCGATGTGAGTCCGGCCAGGAGATTATATTCAATAATAACCTTTAAACCATGTTCTGGCATGTAGCCTAGTTTATAATGTCATTTTATCGTTGATTCTTCTTCATTGTAGAACCAATAGATGCATTTCCATATTTTAATGTATCTCCTTGAAGCATAAATAGTATTGATGAGGTATTCTTTGCCTTCATCACAATGAGCACACCTTTGACAACCTTCAAAATACCATTTGTGATTTGGGTCTTAAGCCCAAGATCATTAAATTACCCAATAGATGATAAATTTTTCTTTAGGTCTTTCACATGCCGTACCTCTTGGATAGTATGGACAATACCATCATGCATCATTAACTTGATGGTGCCAATACCAACAATCTTCAAAGAACGATCATCTTCTATGAACACATATCCTTCAAGGATTAGTTTATATGAGTAAAACCAATCCTATTGAGGTGTTATGTGCCATGTTGCTCCTGAATCTAGTACCCAAACATTAGTGAGTGAATTTGCTTTAGAAGTTATTGATTCATCTGCACATAAGATTCTCAATCATCTGATGTACTAGCAACACATCTTGAGAGGTTGTTGCTTTGAAAGCCCTTTCTATACTCTTCTTATGAGGCCAACAATCCCTTTTAATATGTCCTCCTTTGCGACAATAATGGCATTTGACATTTTTCTTGGTTTGTGACTTTGATCTCCCATGGTTTTGACTCCCACTGGAATTGTCTTCCATTGATCTTCCTGTGTTCATCAATATTGCATCTATTTTGTTGTGAAGATAATGATCTATCTTCATTACTTTTAAGCTTAGATTCCTCTTATAGGATAGCGGCTGCAACATCATTGAAGTCTAGAAAGTCCGTAAGAACATTGTTTGTCAAGATGATGATGAACTGGTCATATGAGTCAGGTAGATTTTGACGCCGAAGCTCTGCACGCTTGCTTTCTTTTATATTAAAATCCATCATTGTGAGTTTTGAAAATAGCGTATTTAGATTGTTGATGTGTTTTGTTATCGTTATGGATTCACTAATTCAAACAGTATAAAGCTTTCTTTTTAAGAATATCTTATTATGGAGTGACTTTGTCTCATATAATCTGGTGAGTGCATCCTAGTTTTCTCTCGCAGTTGTTTTCTTTGCTATACTTGACAAGACCAAATCTGCTAATGCCAGATTTAGATTAGCAATAGCATTGTTATCTATCTCTTTCCATTTGTCGCCAATTAATCTTTTAGGTCTGACCTCAATTGCTGCTATCCAATGGTCTTTTCTCAATACTGCCTTGATTTTCAATTTCCAAAGGGAGAAATTACTCTCACTGAACTTCACAATCTCATATTTTGCCACCATAATATTGAATAGCATAAGTTACTCGCTTTGATACCACTGTTAAATTTCATACGTTGGGGAGATCCAAGAAGGAAGCCCACTTCAACCAAGGTTGATGGCAACAAGCACAAGTGAGGTTCCATCTGAAAACCAATTGGTAATAGAAAGAGTAGCCCACTTGACTTATATACCATGGTCATTCTCTTTAAGCTCCCGATATAGGACTCTTCATTCATGTGTGATATTCCCAACACTTAACTAATCTAATATTTAGATTATTCATCACCACGCTGGCCAAATATAAGCAAACAATGCACTGAGTAACTACAAACATGAAAGTGGGTCACAGCAACCACAATTCAAATCTTGTGAACTCTTATCACCATAAGGAGAGCATACCTGATAACTCACATTTTTTATAAGTAATTTTTTTTCTCTATTTTATATTTTTTTTGAGTCCTTGAGTCGTATTTCAAGTAAAAACAAGTCATATTTTGTCTTTGAATGTAAGGAGCGGGATAAAGAAGAATTCAAGCATAGATTTGGAATGTCAAGCATGATGTGGCAGTTCGCGGCCCAGTCACACAGCATATACCCAACCTCACATTTGTCTTTCTCTCCCTTCATGATTCTAGTGGCCTAGTATGATTTTAGTTGCCCAAGTAAAATCAGCGATTGATTTAACATGCTTAGCTTGGTCCACTTAGAAGAGATGGATGATATTTAGCTGTTATTTTAGGAATAAAACTACTGGATTTGCATGAAAAGTGGAGAAGGAAGAGAAGCAAATTCCACTATAAATAGAGAGGCAATAAGGCATCATTCAATCAATCATTCATCCCATTCTTTCTTCATTTTCACTCTTCTCTTCCTCCCAGTGTTAGTAATTAGAGAGAAATTGTAATAGGCGAAAGCACTTGAGTTGACACAATAAGAAGAAATTAAGCTATTTTGGCTATTTTTCTCTTTTCTTTCATCCCATTTGTGAGCCTAATTAGAGAGAGTTTGATCTTTCACAGTGTTAGTATTTTGTAACATAAACATCAAAGTTTGGTTATAGGGATTGAAATATACCATTAGTTGAACTATATGACTAGTCTAATTTCAATGGTATTTTCTCTGCCTATGATCGGCTAAATTGTTTATCCAGGATTGAGATGGATCCTTGACTCACTTTGTTGATTTTTCTAATTTTATTTGGGGTTAATATTATTTCTCTTTTTATTGCATAATTTTGAGTTATTTAATTGCTTTTAATTTATTATGCAATTTATTTTGATTGTTTGTACATTTTGTTTTACAATTGATTAACTTGCTATCTCATTTAGTCATAGTAGGCCTTGTTGGCTAATATAATAATTATGCAATTGCATTTAAGAGTTTTTGGTTATTGATTGATTAAACAAGACTAGAAATTAGATGAATATGTCTAAATTGAATAATTCATACTAACCACAAGTTGACTTTGTCTATTAACAGCTATAATTCATTTTTTTAATCTGTTCACCTTAACTTTGTAACTTAAGAGTTTTAAAGACACTAATTAAACTCCAATTGAATCTAGTAATTTGATATTTGGAGTTTTGGTGAAATCAAAATCCTAGTATCTCTATAAATTAATCTCTCTTTGCGCATTGATTAACATTTTCTCTCTTGTTCCAATTTTATGTTCTTGATTATTATTATTATTGCTAATCTCCTCAATAATTCTCTTAACTAGTTGAAAAAAGTAAAAATTATTTTCGTTCTTCATGGGACATGGCGCTGGAATACTTGCTTTGCTACAATTACCTTTTGCACTTGTAAGCAAATCGGGGTTTTAAAACTACGAAAATCCACACAAAGTCTTTGGCGCCATTGTCGGAGAACGACTAGTGATTTTGAACTTTCTTCTCCTATTATTCTTTTTATTAATTTTTTCCCCCTTCTTATTCACGCTTCATCTAACCCACTAGCTAGTTATTTCTTTTCCCTCTATCCCTTTTATTGATTTTTTTTATTGTCTTTTATTTCATTTTATTCCCTATTCCCTCCTAATCTAACCATTTTATTTTCGTTCGTCCTATTCCCTTTTATAATCTAACTCTTTTATTTCTATTTTTTAGTATTTTGTTTATTTCAGTTATTTCCCTTTAGTACCATTCAACCCCTTCCCTTTTATTTCGTTTTTCATTGTCTTTTGTTTTATTCAATTTTCTTTTTTTTTAATTTTTCCCCTTTGTTCTTTCTTTTATTTCATTTTATTTCATTATTTATTTTTTGTTATTTGTTTATTTTTTTCTCCTTCTCCCTCTTTTTTTCTTCTTACTTTGTTTGGTGGTTATTGTGGTGGTGTTTCATATTACTTTTGTGATTGCTTGTGGTTTGATATGCTTGGGAGACACTCTTTGTTTTTGGGCCTTGAGGAACACGATCCTGAAATTGAACGTACCTTTAGTAAGCTAAGACCAAAGAAACATGACTCCAAGAAAAGATGGTTGAAGAGCAAACCCCACCACCTAAGCAAGTTAAGGAGTATTTTGCTCCCGCCACTTATAATTCACCTACAAGTACCCGTATGTCCACTATTACGGGGTCATTTGAGATTAAACATTCCCTAATTCAAATGCTCTTGTCCTTTTATGGGCTAGAGTCCGAAACCCCTTTTAAGGACGTTGATGTATTTTGGGGGATATATTCCATTGGCTTCTGAATTAATGTTTCTAACAGTGCTTTTTGGTCACGACTTTTCCCTTTCTTTTTGAAAGATAAAGCTAAGGTTTGGTTGGATACTAAGTCAAATATCACCACTTGGGACAAAATACAAAAGGAATTATTAAAAAAGTTTTTCTCAGCTGCTGAATTGATTGCTTTAAGAAGTGCATAACCACTTTTTTACAGAATAAAAATGAACAATTTCCTGAAAGTTGGGAAAGATTGAAAGAATTATTACGAAGTTTCCCACATCATGAGGTTCCTCATTGGTAACTCATTCAGAGTTTCTACTCTGGTTTAGATGAGCACAATAGGCAGATGGTAAATAAATCATTTGGTGGTAGTTTTCTGTATAAGACCCCTGTAGAAGCTTGGGAAATGTTTGAATATTTGAGTGAGAATTCACATTTGCATGCCACTTTTTCATATTCTAACTTGCCTTGACAACTGGGAAGTGAAGGGGGATTTATGAGGTTTCATATTCGATTGACCTTTCTAGTAAAGCTGATACTTTGTCTAAGAAATTTGATCAATTGTTGTGCATGAACAAAATGGCTAATTCCTCTTCTATGCAAGATGTGTGTTCAATTTTTGCTAGTCTTATGCATGCTTCCATTTGATGTTGCAAATGAACAAGTGAATGCTGCCCAAGAATTTCCTTCAACTAATAATTGTTACTCGAACACTTATAATCATGGTTGGAAGAATCATGCTAACTTTTCTTTGAGGTCTTAAAATATTGAGAGCCCGTAAGCCTAGTCTAGTAAACCTACACATCCTAGTTTTCAAAACCAAAGGTATGGCCATCCGCTACCTCTGCCACCTCCATCAATGCACTCAAAATTAGATAAGGTAGTTTCCGCCCTTAGTACCCTTACTTCCACTATCCAAAATGTGAATACTAAGATCCAAGGTATTCAGTCTAAAATGCAAATTGTAGATTCCCACTCATAATCTATAGTTAAGTTAGAAACCTAACTAGGGCAACTAGCCATAGCTGTAAGTAAAAAAGAAGAAGGAAAGCTTCTAAGCTACCCTATAGAGAATCCTAAAAGCGAACAATTTGAACAATTAAAAGCTATTATGGTTCTTAGGGGAGGTAAAGCAATAGATGACAAAGCGAGTGAGAAGAAATATGATAAAAAAGAAAGACCAAAGATGAATGACACTGACTGTGGAATTGAGAGTGATTCACCCCCTCTCTAATGTGTCTGACCTCGTTTAGACATACAAGCCAAGGGTTCCTTACCCTCAAGGTTTGGATGCCCATTTCCCTTCTAGGAAAGACAAACATAGAGAGGACATACTAGAGACCTTTAAGCAAATTGAGGTCAACCTTCCCCTTTTAGAAGCAATAAGACAAATCCCTGCTTATGCAAAATTCCTTAAAGACATGTGCACTTTTAAAAGAAAATCTAAAGATGATAAGTCTCAAAAGATTTTTCTAAGTGAACAATTGAACTCTATTTTTAAACATGACACTCTACCTAATTGAAAGATCCTGGGTCCCACTATTTCATGCTTTATTGGTAATCACAAAATTGTAAGATCACCCTTGCATTGAGGTTCTAGTATTAATTTGACACCATACTCTGTTTACTTAGATCTAGGGTTGGGTGAACTGAAAGCTTCCAACTGTACCTTTGAGCTTGCTGATATGTCAGTAAGAACCCCTAGGGGGCGAATAGATGATGTCTTGATTCAAATTGATAATGGTTTTTTTCCTATTGACTTTGTTGTGTTGAACATGGATCCTAGTAATGCCTCTAAGAAAATCCCTGTTATTTTAGGACGTTCCTTCCTAGCTACAACTAATGCCACCATTAACTGTAGGTTGAAAGTGATGGATGTCTCAGTTATGAATATAGAGGTTAGGCTTAACATTTTTAAGGCTTCTTCTCAATCTATGCTTGAAGATGAAGATGAATCTGAACGTTTCTTTATTGATGTAATTGATGAAATGATTGAAGAGGCCTTACCTACTATTTTGAACAAAGATCCCTTGGAACCTATTTTTCCTATGGGGATTTAGGGTTGTTTGACTTAGGAAGTGCAACAGGTGAGTTGGATTCTAATCTTGACTCCACACCTCATCTTGAGCCTTCCTCTTGGGTATCTAATATCTTCCCCCTTTGGCTAGTTCTCCTGTACCACCTTCTAGTCTCTCCACCTAAATTTGAATTGAAACCTCTCCCCAACTCACTCAAGTATGTGTTTTCAGGTCCCAAAAAAGACCTTACCTGTCATCATCTCTTTTCTCTTAACCTGTGGTTAAGGTAGAGTGTTGATTCGTGTCTAAACTAAACATAAGGGTGCTATTGGGTGGTCGGTTGTTGATTTGAAAGGGATTACCCCTAGTTTTTGCATGCATAGAATTTACTTAGGAAGCGATGCTAAAGCTATTAGGCAAATGCGACGAAGATTGAACCCCTATATGGAAGAGGTTGTCCAGAAAGAGGCAGTAAAACTTTGAGACGCATGTATTATCTACCTATCCCTGATAGTTAATGAGTCAGTCTAGTCCAAGTGGTCCGTAAGAAATTTGGCATAACTATGGTGTAAAATAATGATAGTGACCTAGTTCTTACTAGAAAGACCACGGGTTGGAGGGTGTGCATTGATTACAGAAAGGTGAATTCTATTGCCAGAAAGGACTATTTTTCCCTCCTCTTCATTGATAAAATTCTGAAAAAATTAACTGGACAAAGTTTTTAATGTTCCTTAGATGGGTGTTTTGGTTATAATCAAATATCTGTCTGTCGTGAGGGCTAAGAGAAAACCACCTTTACATGCCCGTCGGATACATTCGCCTACAGAAGGATGCCCTTTGGGCTGTGTAATGCACTTTCTACGTTCCAAAGATGCATGATGGCCTTATTTTTTGATTACATTGATAGGTTCATGGCAGTTTTTATGTATTATTTCTTTGTTTTTTGTTTGTCATTTGATGTGAAGATGTGAAGAAGTAAATCTTATCTTGAGTTAGGAAAAGAGTCATTTTATGGTACAGGAAGGGATTGTGTGGGTCATAAAGTGTCTGAGAAGGGAATTGAAGTTGATAAAGCCAAGATTGATTTGTTCCCTAATTTTCCCGTTCCCACTTATGTGAAGCACGTCAGATCTTTCCTTGGCCATGCTGGATTTCATATGAGATTTATCAAGGACTCGAGGAAAGTGGCTTGCCCATTTACTAACCTCCTTTGTAAAGATACTCCTTTTGAGTTTGATGAGTCTTGTGTGTAGGCTTTTGAAAAGTTTCAATCTTTGTTGGTGTCAGCCCTTATTATACAGCTCCCTGATTTCTCTCAACCTTTTGAGATTATATGTGGTGCATCTGATTTCACTGTCGAGGCTGTTTTGGGTCAAAGGGTGAATAAAATTTCTTNTTTCATTTACTATACTAGTAGAACTCCAACTGATACTCAAAATAATTATTTTACCACTGAACAAGAGTTGCTAGCAGTAGTTCTTACACTTGATAAATTTCGTTCATACCTTTTGTGTTCAAAAGTGATTGTATTTGCTGACCATGCCGCATTAAGGCATTTGTTGGCTAAGCATGACACCAAACCTAGACTCATTAGGTGGATTTTGTTGCTACATGAATTTGACCTTGAGATTAAAGATAAGAAGGGTTCTGAGAATTTGGTTACACACTATTTATCTAGGATCTTCATTGAGTATACTAATGACTTAGTGGGATTTTCTGACCATTTTATGATGAGCAACTATTTACTATGTCACATACCCCTCTCCCTTGGTTTGCTCATGTTGTGAACTACCTTGCTACTAGCAAGATTTCTCCTCACTGGTCCAAATAAGAGAAAGATAGGTTCTTCTCATAAGTAAGACAATACTATGAGGAAGATCCTTATCTTTTCAAGCATTGTTCAGACCAAGTGGTTCATAAGTGTGTCCCTGAGAGTGAAATTTATAACGTCTTGACCTTTTGTCACTCTTATGCTTGTGATGGTAAATTTGGAGGACGTAGGACAACTACTAAAGTCCTACAAAGTGGGTTCTTCTCGCCCACTCTGTTTAGAGATTCTTACCAATTTTGCCTTGCTTGTGAGCATTGTCAACGCACGGGTGCCGTATCCTATTGTGATATGATGCCCCTTTCCCCTATTCTGATTGTTAGATATTTGACGTGTGGGGCATTGATTTTATTGTTCCCTTTGCCCCATCGTTTGGCTTTATTCACATACTTGTTGTCGGTTATGTGCCAAAGTGGGTAGAGATTCTAGCTACTTGGATCAATGACCACAAGGTTGTGGTCAAGTTTATGAAAGAATACATCTTTTGTCGATATGGGAACCCGAAAGCTCTTATTAGTGATGGTGGTGGTCATTGTTGTCACAGAATTTTTAAGGCTTTGCTTAGAAAATATTCTATGACTCATAAAATAGCTACTTCGTATAACCCTCAGACTAGCAGTCAAGTTGAGATGTCTAATCATGAGATTAAGTCCATACGTAAGAAAACGATTCAACCTGACAGAAAAGACTGGTCTTTGAGATTGAGTGATGCTCTATGGGCCTATTGCACTGTTTACAAGAACCCCCATAGGGATGTCTCCTTTCCGACTCCTTTTTGGTAAGCCCTACCACTTGCCAGTCGAGTTAGAACACTATGCTTTTTAGGCTCATAAAGCTTTTAATTTTGATATGAAACAAGTGGGTTCTAATTGAAGGCTTCAATTAAATAAATTGGATGAATTGCTAACAAAGCCTATGAAAATGCTAAGATTTATAAAGCCAAAACCAAATCTTTTCATGACAAGATGATTTGTAGAAAATCTTTGTAAACTAATTAGAAGGTTTGGCTTCTTAATTATAAGCTTAAGCTATTTCCTAGCAAGTTAAGATCTAGATGGGATGGTCCTTTTGTAGTCCAACAAGCGTTTCCTTTCGAGCCGGTGAAAATTTTGGACCCCCAGGATGGTCATGTTCTTACTGTCAATGGTCAACGTTTGAAACTTGTTGTGACTAAAGAAATTGCGCCTGGTTTGATTGAATCCATCATTCTAGTAGACCCAGTCTGTTATGATTAAGTTGCTGGAACCTTGTCTGGCTCAAGACATTAAACTTAGCACTTATTGGGAGACAACCCAATCTTTTTAGTTGAATTTGAGTTATTCTGTTGTATTTTATTTTATTTCTTTCCATTTTGTTCAAGGCCCGTTTATGTCCTAGATGGGCTACCTTATTAGATTTTGAATTTTGTGGTTAGTCATGGTTTCAAAGGTTTGTTTGGAGATGACTTCTTGGGTGTAATGACAAGTGCTTTCCTCAAGCTAGCAGGTGTATTGTTCTTTTCTCCATCTCTCTCTTTATTATTGTTTTCTACATTGAGGACATTGTAAGGTTTAAGTGGGGGATGGGGGAGGCAAATAAAAAATTTTAAGAAAATTTGAAAACTTTTTGTAAATCTGATGTTGGGAAGAGACTAGAAAGTTGATTATGTGTGTTCAACTCTTGGTTATGTTGATGTAATTCATGTGACTTGTGCTAATTTGAGAATATTTTTTGTTTAAAATAGTTAACAGCCAAAATTTTTACTATGTTCTTGTTAAACTGTAGCTAATTTTACGTTTGAGATGAATCCCATTTACAACAACATAATGAGTATGAAGTAAGCGTTGAGTTCCCCACTTGCCTCTCTAAATTGTTGATTGTGAGATAAGTTGAATCAAATTAAGTTCCGATTCCGGTACTAATGTTCAGGTTCTATCTTTATTCATATCTTTAATTATTTGAATATATACTAACTGTTTCTCTGGGTGTCATATTTATCCATATCTTTGTACACCCAGAACAAGAAACACATGGAATCAAGTGAGTTGTGAAAAAAAAATAAAAGAAGAAAACTAATCAATCGGTTTGGCATTGGGGACTTAATTTTAAAGGTACTTCTGTAATTTTATGTGGGGTGAAGTCTTGTGCTTTTGGTTTGCTACATGTTTGACATTGAGTACTTAACTTGATTTAATCTTGGCCTATTAACTTGGTTAAAAATGAAAATGTTTGATAATAGGTTTGCGGGTTAGTAGTGAGTTGATCTCTACGATTCAACGGATACGCATAGTTGGATTCTCTGATTATCTTCCTTAAATCTTGTCTTACCTGATGGACTGAATATCTGCATTCTTTACTTGAGGACTAACAAAGTTTTGGTATGGGAGATGTTGAGACATTTTAGTTTTGATAATGACAAATCCAAGTATACAAATCTGT
>NCQV01130161.1:4276-20218 GCA_002740545.1 Lophocereus schottii | reverse complement strand
ACATAAACAATAATGTAGCTTAGAAAATCACATACTCAAAACCGAGTACATTCTAGTTCAACTAGACAGTCTGGATAGTTTATGTTTAATGGCTGATTTGGATGGGTAAATGAAATGCAAATGAGTTGAAATTATTTTTTTGGAAAGCTAACTTCTTGAACTTCAAACCTATGACAAAATATTAGACTTAAACCTCAAAGAGGCCTAAGTAATTAAGCTCTCAAAAACAAGGTTTGCTGCTGGAATCAAGCCGTGACCTGCTGTTTTGCTTCTTAAACAAAATGTGGATGATTTATTTACATTTTGGACAGCAAAATAAGATTACTTTGACTAATTTGATTCTCCAAATTAAGGGGCATGGAGAGATATTCATCACCTATTGATAATGCATTTTTGTTGCTTATTTTCTAATGGTCCAAGGGGAAGATTTATGCCTAGTTTTCATTTACTAATGATGTAATTTTTCTATTGGCTAACTCTTTGCTTTCGAAATCAGGTATTGACTTTTGTAAAACTTTAAATATACCACTTTTATCTCTTGTAATCAGACTCTGCTGAATGAAATCTTATATGGCTCTTTTCTACTTTCTCTTGGCCAAAATATCTCAAAACTTTATCCCATTTTGCATGGTGTTTTTATACTTTAAATATTATCCTAGTCATTGGTGGTTTAACCTTTAAGGAATTAAGTGGTGTTTAGCCCTTTAAGTTGTGAAAGAAATCCCTTGATCTTTATTTTTTTACAATAAATTGTATGTCATTCATTCTCCTATGGTGTGTTCGTATTTGGCTATGTTTCTATTGCACTTCTATTCCAAACAAGTGGTGCTAGAGGATTAATCCCAACAGTAAGATATATAGTAATTAAAACCACTTTTATAAAATTGATTCATGAACTTTCCTGTCTAGTCATATCTATTTGAACTCCTTTTACTTACCAGAACACACCTTGTATTTCTTGCTTATGTTATGGATGAAGTCCTACTAACAATGACATAGTCAAGAAGCCCAAGGTACCATATGTATGAGCTAATTGAAAAATAAAACAAAATAAGTATATGTTCATCTCATGAACACCACGCCTTTCTATGTCACACAGGGCCTATTTGTTTCACTGTTTAGAATTACTAGTTGCACATACCAACGGGTACTAGTATTTACCAAGGTAAGGAATAATGGTTAGCGATTATAAATGTTTATCAATATTTACCAGCGGTTACAAATAGTATTTAGGGATAGCAAGTAGCAGTTAGCAAGATTACTGGTGGAATTATCAGCATTTACCAGCTGTTTAGATTAGCGATAAGCGGCTGGTACCATAAGAGCATTTAGGAGTGATTAGTGGTTACCAAATGCTTTCTAAATACTTAAATGAATAGCCCTAGATTGTCTCTATTGAGTGAAGAATTTTATAAAATGTTAGTGTCTTACCAGAAAGTTCTATTTGGGTCAAAACAACCGCACAAAAGTGATTGCTAAAATTTTATCGAAAACTCACCCACTTCAAATTTTAAGGAACCGGTTTAAAAACAAAAAGGAAAAGCTAGTTATCCCACTAGTCCGTATACATCCCCTTAACACCATCAGAAAGCATGTGCCTGCAAAACAGAATTGAGCGTTTATGGGGCCACACAATTAGGATTGTCCTAACTATATATTTGACTCATGGACCCAATTATACTCGGATGATATTATGACGGTAACGCTTTACAGCGCAATTAATTAAAGTTTAGCAGAATGTAATAAGGCTACTTGCTTTGAGGGCTAGCGACGGGCTTACTTGCACTCTTTAATGAGGGGAAGACAGTGGGCAACTGACTGCAAGGAGACTTGGGAACGCAGCATCTTTTGACCACAAAAGTAAGCCACTGGTATGAACAGTTGAACACTATGCCACCTAAATTGAATGGACATCTTCTCACCAACTTTTATTTAATTTTCAACGGTTGGTGATAGGACTGTATAATACACATCGTTCTATTCTCTTAAGATTTTGTTTTTAATGAAATTATGTCTTTTAAAAAGTTGTCGGATATAAAGAAAGCATAAAAAATTCTGGTTCATAAAAGAGTCCTAAGAAAGAGGCTAAGGTTGATATCAAGAAATCAAGAATCAATTAATTCATAAAATTTGTGTTACACTTATATATGCATGGTAGCCTTTGTATCTTGGAGTGTTAAAAAGAGACACTTTCTTGCTCTGTATCTTTGAGTTGTAGAAAGAAATACCTTTTAGTTCAACATTCTTTTGTCAATATATATAAGAGAAGCACAGGCCTAGGCAAATCCATTATTACGGTTTCGTAGTGTCAGAGCAATTGTAGTATTTTAAATCATGCATTCATTTGCTTAATAGACAGTCGAGGGTAGTGGTGGATTCAAACATTTGCATCAGGGTTGTCCACCTACTAATATTTATTATCATATGAATTAATGAATTTAAACAACACATGAGACATTACAATAATCTACTATTATAGCTGTACTTTAGATTCTTTTTCATATTTAAAACTCAAATAATAGTCATTAGAAATTTTGTCAAATACACATGTCTCTCTATAACGTTCCAAAAAATTGTTCAAATATTGACATGAATCCCATATATTAGGGCCTCAAGAGGTCGGAGGAGGCTGGCAGGCCACTCGCCGATTGAGGTCTCAGCTTCCAACAAGAGAGGCTTTAGGTTTATAATAGTACCAAGTTTTATTTCCCTGGTTCCCTGTGTATTCACGAGAGAGAGGGCGGAGAGAGTTCATTAATTTAATTTGAGTGAATGGGTCCGCTAATTTACTGTGTTCATGGAAAGAGAGATATATTGAAATAAATTTTCTTTTATTGTTTTATCGTATTCCTACATCCCTTTATTGTTGTACTTTTCATTAAAAAATAGAAACTGCTAATACTAGCATAATTATGTCAGTTGAATACTTGGATTCAGGTGTATTTATAGTTTTTTTGGCTATTTTTAGAGGTGTTTATATACATACCAAACTTAACCATTTGTAACTAGCTTATTGGACATTTTTTTGGGGTTAGACGCCCTTTGCCTCTGCTAAGATCCACCCATGGTCGAGGGAGCAATCGAGTTGTAATAATATGTCGATTTCTACATTTCTTTTCATGTGGGCGGATTAAAAAAGAAAAGAAAAGAAAAGAAACCTAATATGCATAAGCACCGCAGCTTCTGTTGCGTGCATGATAAAGGTGATTCATTAGTTGTCAAATGTACATTGATTTTAGTTTTTCATTGACTTCGTTTCTTTGACGTGTGCACAAGCAACAAATACGGGAACCCCTTAACTGTCCCAAATTTCTCTAGTTAATGTCATTTCTGCCATTATACAGCGACAACTTACATCATTTGTATTTTAGGCAAGACAAATATTTTATTTAGGATAAAATTTTATTTTTCAATCAGTTGACAAACCTAATAGAATATCCAACGCACCTCTTATAATTAAGATTAGGATACCAATATAGTTTGATTTAGGTAATTTGATACTTGTTTCCCTTAAATAAAGTTTCATATTTGAATTTTTTGAAGGTAAAAAATCTATGATGGGCGAGGTATATCCTTTTATAGACCAATAATAGTGATGGCATACCAATATTGTGTAAATACTTATTATTCATTAAGTTGTAAATATGTTGGTATCCTTATTTTGGTAGAATTGTATTCTTGCCTAATGTTGGTATTGCTTAGCCGCCAAGTAGTCGATTAGGGTTAGCATACATTGCTCCTCTTGTTTTTGTCATATAAGTGGGATGTATTACCCATGCAAGATCAATGAAAAACACCGAAGCCTTCGTGCTCGGTTTTTAGTCTTTGTCTTGAAGAAAATATTTTCTACATGGTATCAGAGCATTCCTTATAACCCCCCCCAAAAAAAAAAACACAAAACAGGAAGATTTAGTCAAGAATCGAGATGGGTAAAGATGATGAGAAGCCCAACGTATTCGTGATCGATAATCGATCACCGCATTATCTTGATCCCTCATATGCACCAGGAGCAATGGTAACGCCTATTCGGTTTGGTGGGAAAAATTACGAGTTATGGGAAAAGACCGTAATTACAGCACTCACGACAAAGAACAAAATAGCTTTCATCGATGGCACTATCCAAAAGCCAGAAATTAAGAAGGGCGAGTACTCAGCAGAGGCAAACACATGGATTATCGTCAACTCGATGATTACGTCCTGGATCTTAAACGTCATTGACCCGAAGTTGCATGCTTCCATTGCTTATGTCGACTCAGCCCAAGCAATCTGGGAAAATATCCAGAAAAGATATGTCGTTCCAAACATACTAAAGATCCATTAGTTGAAATTTGAACTAGCTTCGAGCAAGCAGGGAAACCTCGAGGTCGTCGAGTTCTTTTCGAAGTTGATGGGTCTTTGGAACGAACTCAGAAACTATGTCAAGCAGCCGGTCTGTACGTGTAAGGCAGCAATGAAGTATGCAAAGATGGTCGAGGATGACAAAATTCACTAGTTCTTGATGGGACTGGATGATGAAATATACTCGAACGTCCGCTCTCAAATCCTCGCTATGGATCATCTCCGATAAAATGTTTAGCATGGTTCAACAATAGGAGAACCACAAGAAAATTATGATCAACCGTGATCACTAGCCCGACCTTTGCCGTTTCACATAATGGTCAGTCTGGGCAGCAAGGTGACAGGCCAAGTTGTCAACACTGTGGAAAAGTCGGTCACGAGGAGGCTAATTGCTTCGAAATAGTGGGCTATCCGGCTGGCTGGGGAACACGGGGAGTACGTAACAACAGAGGACGAGGACGGGGCGAACGAGGAGAAGGACGAAGTAATGCCGGCAAAGGTCGAGGAACTCATTCTGGAAGGGAAGCAGCATATGCCATGCAATCTCACGACAGCAACGCAGCGGCAATTAATGCCGAGGACTTTCGGGTGTCTCGGGGTGATGAGTTTCGGGCAGCTATTTCTCGGATCTCAGATGACCGAACAGAAGTTATTAAGCCTTATTGAGACTCCAAAGGACAATCACGAACGTTTGTCAGGGAAGTCTGACTGGCTCTTGGATGGTGAGGCTTCATATCGTATGATAGGAAATTTAGGTTTGTTATCTAATGTTCGTAAGATTGATCCCGTGCCCGTGGGTATGCCAAATGTAGCTATCTCCTATTCGAATAAACGAGACTCTGTAAGGTTAAATGATAATTGCTGCTACATGATGTATTATTTGTGCCTAGTCTCAATTACAATCTGATATCAATTGCGCAATTAATTGAAGATCTTTGTTGTATTGTAACGTTCACTCGCAAGTCATGTGTGATACATGACCTTACTATGAAGATGCTGATTGGATTGGGTGAGCATCGAAGGGGGGTTTACTTCCACAAGGAAGGTGCGAAGACACAAGCACAAGCAAACAAAGTGATAACTCATGAGCTATGGCATAGAAGACTGGGGCATCCATCAAATTAGGCATTATCTAGTTTATCTACTATTATTTCAGGAGTAGTTGGTAGTAGTAATCGTAAGGAATTTTGTGATGCGTGCTTAAGGGCTAAACAAACTCGATTATCATTTAATGTTAGCAAAAATAAAGCTACAAAGCCATTTGATCTTGTTTATTGCGACACATGGAGGCCTTATTTTATTAAGTCTTTTTGTGGAGAAAACTATTTTCTCTCTATTTTGGATGATGCTAGTCATTGTGTTTGGGTATACCTCATGAAGAGCGAAAATGAAGCATCTCAATTACTTAAAGAATTTTGTGCTACGGTGAAAACCCAATTTAATGCAATGGCTAAGACCATTAGGAGTGACAATGCTAGTGAGTTTGTTTCAATTCCTATGAAAAGGTTTTATAAGGAGCATGGCATCGTTCACACAACTAGTTGTGTTGACACGCCCCAACAAAATGGAAGGGTAGAAAGAAAGTATCGTCATATCTTGAATATTGCTAGGGCTCTTCATTTTGAGGCTCATCTGCCTATTGAATTTTGGGGAGAATTTGTGTTAGCCGCTGCCTACCTTATTAATCGAACACCCACTGGGATTCTTCATGACAAAACTTCTTATGAAGAATTATTTAAGACAAATCCATCTTATGATCATATTAGAGTGTTTAGGTGTTTATGTTATGCATACAATAACCAAAGACAAAAGGATAAATCTGGGTCACGAAGTAGGCGATGCATCTTTATAGGATACCCCCATGGTAAGAAGGGATGGATGTTGTATGATATTGAAACCGGTGAGATATTTGTTAGTCGTGATACAGTCTTCCATGAAGAGGCTTATCCTTTTGCCTCTCAAGCAGACAACGTTTTTAGCAAAATTAAAGATGATTTGGGTTGGACATTTGATGATTACATGGATGATGAGCACCATCATAGGCCAGATACACTGCCTAGCCCAGCTGAGTTTAGCCAGATAATACGACTAGGCCAGTAGAACCTAGCTGTAGTCCACAGCCCAAATCAGGGGCTGCTGGGCCAGAGGAGGTTGTCGAACCCAACATTGGGCCCACTCCAGCCCTTAACGGGGCCCAGACCACTATTCCACCCAATCCGGGTGCTTCAGCTGACTGGGGGAGCACTCCTCATGATCCAACAGGTCTAGTGGCATCATTGCTCAAGCGGGTTCGAAAAGCACTGTCGCACCTACAAAACTACATTTGTTACACTACTCGGCCTGCAAACCCTCCTTCTATTACAAGCCCAATCCAAAAGGTATCTTTAGGTAAATCGTGTTCGATTGCAAATTATGTTACATGTGATAATGTTTCTACTTCTCGTCGACATTATTTAGCTGCTATTACCAAAGTTGTGGAGCCCTGATTCTTTCATGAAGTAGTGAAAGATCCTAAGTGGCGGGAAGCAATGGCCCAAGAAATCGAAGTCTTGACACAGAACCAGACCTGGTCTATTGTTGATCTGCGTCCAAGACATAAGCCCATAAATCGTAAATGAGGGTACAAGGTCAAGTATAACTCCTATGGTAGTATTGAGCGATATAAAGCACGCTTGATGATTCGGGGTGACAGACAGATAGAAGGTTTTGATTATAACGAGACATTTACCCCACTTGCAAAAATGGTATGTGTTCCCTGCTTTCTCGCAATAGCAACTGTAAAAGGATGGACCCTTCATCAAATAGATGTCAATAATGCATTTCTCCATGGCGACTTAGATGAGGAAGTCTATGTGACTCTTCCACCTGGGTTCAACGCTACAAGCTCCACCAAAGTCTGCCGCCTTCAAAAATCGTTATATGGATTAAAGCAGGCACCTCGCCAATGGTTTGTGAAGTTATCCTCAAGGCTCCTTGCCTATGGCTTTGTTCATTCCCTTGCTGACTACTCTCTCTTCACCTACTCCAAGGGTAACAAATTTATGGCCTTATTAATTTATGTTGATGATTTGGCCCTAACTGGCAATGATGATGATTTGTATGCCGAATTCAAAGCCTACGTCAATCGGTATTTTCGTATCAAGGATCTGGGCCCACTACAAAAAAAGTGGTTTTTACCAACATGGATAATTCTGTTATAATAAGTACATTTACTGTTGGTAAAACCTTATACCAACAGATATTGGCCTGTTGTTAGACTGTTGGTAAAAAGAGGTGATGGTATTAGTTTTACCAATAGATATTGTAATCTGCCATAATTTCTCCGCAATACCAATAGAATGAATCCATGGGTGAATGTCATCCTATTACCAACAGAGATATAATATGTTGGTGATGGCAAGTGTTACCAACAGATGCTTCTTTTGGTACTAATCAACTGACGGCATAAATTATTCACCAACGTACTGTATCTGTTGGTAACTCTTTCTTTTTCCCGCCTTTTAATCTTGTCCAATGAGAAGATCTGTTGGTACTACTATATATCGTCAAAAAAAATTTTCCATCAAGCTGTATTCTATTGGTAATTCCGTTCCTTCCCACACCTCATGATCTAAAATATTTACTGCCAATAGTCCATCCATTCAAGTGGGAACTATTTTTTTTCAATAAATACATCTACATCAAATCAAACCTGTAAATACAATAGCTATCGATAATAGAAGAATCAACCCAAACAAAAGCACAATGTTATTTAAAAGTTTTCAAAAGTGCTATGCATTCACTAAAAGTTCATAACAAATAAGCACATAATTCCAACAATTGCTTCCATTGAAATTAAAGTCAAACCATAAGTACAAACGCATAAACATTACTTGGTTTACCTAAAAGATAAGTCAAGACAAAAGCTAACCATGTAACAGAACTCAAACTATGACTCATTAGTTTGTTCTTGATCATCAACTTCTTTAGCATTTTCTTCTTCAAATGCATGACCTTTTTCATTGCCATCATCAATATCCTCATCTTCCTCAAATTAAGAAAGAACATCCTTCGATATTCCCTATTAAATAAGCACAAAAGCATAAATCTTAAGAAGAGATAATGGAGAATATTTATAATCATCTAATGGCATTCTCTCTTAATAACATAATGTTAAATTTATCATAGATAAGAGAACTGGAATGAGTTCATCATGGCATCCAGCCTGAAGACAAATAAGGAATGACAAAAATACAATGGCAATGCTCCATATCCGCAAAAATAAAGTTAGTTTTAGCATGTTAAGACGATCGATGTTCATACCTTGCACACAATAGCACGTCATCATAAATGCACTTCTAGAAAGCTATAGGAAGTGCAAGACTCAGGTCGTGACCTATGGTCGCAAAACCTTGCCCTGACACCATCTGTGAGACCCCCAACCCTTAGGGTTAGAAGCATCAATGATTTCTTAAATTTCTACTTAAATTCTGGGGTAAAACGGATAGAGTTTCATCTAAAAATTAACCATTTCCTAGGCATAAAGCCTTGCATTAATTCCCTGGATCGAGTAGAAGTATAAAAGAATATAGAAAAAAGCTCAACGGCTACACGTCAGAGTCCACAACTCTATGGGTCACTCGCCCAGAGTATACCAAACATTAAACAATCAGCAAATAGGCTTATTCTATGACAAGAAGAGGAGATATGCACATGACGAAGATTGTTCGGTTCAGCAATGGAAAAGATAACCAAATAAGGTCACAACAATTTACACCAAGTAAACAGTGGTGATCCATAAACTCACAACAATTCTCATCACAACATCTTCTCACATCTTCTGATTGACAACAGAAGCAATGCTCCTTCATTTGACTAAAAAGTCTGGTACTGCTGCTCCATAAATGCACAACATAGCACCTTACCTTAGAAAGGATAGTGTCCTGACACAGGTTGTCAGCACAACACCTTCAGCAAGTGCAGCATAATTCATCCTAAATGCCTTCTTTATTTTTTATTTTTTTAATGAGCAATCAAGCATTGTTTTAGTAAGACACTTTATTCTAAGATTGCATTGCATCTATGTAAAACTGCATGTACAAACTACATACCTCCTTTTGTATATGAGCAATCAAAAATTGCATTACATCTACAAGTTGAATGCCTTCTTTATTCTAAGATCATAAGACTCTTTAACTCTTTGTATGATCCCATCACAAAGAAAGATAAAATTCAAATTCTATAGTGACGCAATTATAAATCTCACACATGTTAGTCCACGAGTATAAAAACATTCTCAAAACCCTATAAGGAGATCAAACAATCAATAAGCAGGTTGGATCCATCAATCAATCACGGATAATTTACAGTTTAATACTAATAAAATTGGAATACCCCTTTGTGAAGATTCATAAGGTACCTTTCAACTACTTTATACTCATATATTAACCATAAACACGACATGAAATCAGGAGTAACCTTGATTAAAACGTCTAGCAACAAGCTTAATCTAGCTGCAGCATCAAATTCCTTGAAATTGAACCCATCATCTGTATAAAACCCAATCAAAAAACTAAGCAACTCCAATTATCACATATCAAGGTTTAGTCTATAACCACTTTTGGTATCCAGCTGAAAGTTTATATTAACCACCACTCCCATAAATTTTACACCTGAAAATAATCTTTCTTTTCCTTCATAATACTCCTCACATCAAATTCGCTTGCCCAGACTTTCCAGCTCAGGCCACTATTCTATCAGTGAAAATGCCTACTTGCTGGCTACATATAATGAGTTATCTTCAGGGAGCCATAATTGGAAAGATTGAATAGAGACGAGTATGGTGATATTCACAAGCAACAACAACTTTATAAAGATAGACATGATGTTCTGTAAAAGAACAACAAACTGCAGAATAGTAGTTGAAAATGGGACCTTAACATTGAATCACAAAACTGGTGATATTCACAAGCAATAACTTTATAGAGATAGACATGGTGTGTTGCAAACGAATAGTTACTGTTTATAGAGGCAATACAGATACTCAGTCTCACTAGGGCTATATTTAACCACTCTTGTGAAAACCCATAACCTACCATGAATGATGAACCAACATATATGTGCATCTTTTGGTCAGACGTACAACTCTATTCCAAATATACATACCAACGATTTTGACTGCTTCAACATTCAGCTCCTACCTACAAGTTCAAGGAAATTACTATCTAATTTCACATTCGCATCCAACACATTTATGGACATTGCAAAAACAGTACCTCAAGGGAATTGTAGATTCAAGCCCTAATTTGTCATCTTTGTTGCATTTTACTTAATTTCTAGCACACATGCTCGAGCTTTCCAGTGAAAGGTGCCGGAGAGAGGATGCAAACAGGTAATTGACGACACATTAGATGCATTGGATTGACTGAGAGTGATGATAGATCAAAAACTACAAAAAATTTAATCCAGCAACAAAAATTCTACTGAGAACGATGACAGAGCACCATACCTGGAAAATTTGATGATTGAGCAACAGCAGCAACCCCACAGCAATGGTGTTTGGTTAGATTTTTACTAATTTGGCGCCGAATTGGGAGATAAGAGTAGATAAATATCAAAATCAATGGCTCTGTTGTGTTCTCTAAAGTCCAAACCCAGTTGCCTCTCTCCAAGTTTCATAGAGGACATATGCGTGCTCCAGACCAGGAAAATCACAATAGGGTTTTCTATTTGGGTTTTTTTTTTTAAGAATTGTATATAATGTGTTTTGTAATAGTTATTTAGTTTCTTGTGATAGTACATATGCTGATATAACACCAACATAAGTTTTTTTTTTAAATAATTTTGCTGGTAATGTTATTTCAAAAGCGACAGAAATTTTGATTGTCGCTAATATAGTACTAACACTAACAAATCAGTTTGTATTTGTTGGAAATATCAGGACCCCTTCTTCCCTCCCTACCTCAACACTTTAATACCAACAAATAAGCAAGTCTGTTGCAAAATAAAAAATTTACCAATAGAACTTATTTTTTGTTACTAGATGCCTGTTGGTGAAAGCTACTTTTTTGGTAGTGGCCCACTCAAGTATTTTTTGGGAATTAAAGTGGCTCGCTATGAAAAAGGTTTATTCCTCTGTCAACAGAAGTATGCTCTTGAAATTTTGGACGAACATGGCCTTCTTAGAGCCAAGCCAGTGGACTTTTCTATGAAAACTAATCACAAACTGGGCCTCGCAACTGGACATGTGTTGGAGGATCCAACTCAATATCGCCGTCTGGTGGGTCGACTTCTCTACCTTACTTTAACTCGACCTGAGTTAAGCTACTCCGTCCATATTTTGTCTTAGTTTATGCAAGCCCCCCGCGAGGCTCACATGGACTCAGCTAGATAGGTTCCTCGATATCTCAAAGGCAATCCTGGGCAAAGAATCCTCCTGCGGAGTGACTCTATTTACGTATTATTGCATTTTGTGACTCTAATCGGGGAGCATGTCCCCTACCTCGAAAATCTCTTACCAGTTATTTTGTCACTTTAGGGGGATCACCCGTATCATGGAGGATAAAGAAGCAAAATACAGTATCTCGCTCCTCAGCTGAAGACGAATACCGTGCTATGGCTACCGTTACTAGTGATCTTTTATGGGTAAAATCCTTCCTAGCCTCCATGCGCATTTTCGGCTCTACTCCTATGCAATTATTTTGTGATAATCAAGCGGCATTGTATATTGCAAAAAATCCAGTATTTCATGAGAGGATAAAGCATATTGAGATAGATTGTCATTTTGTTTGGGAATGACTTTTGTCAGGTGAGTTAGTAACTCACTACGTCTCTTCCAAGAATCCAGTCGCGGACATCTTCACTAAAGCTCTTGGCAAGCACTAGTTTGCATATCTACGATCTAAGTTGGGCATTGTTAGCCCACATGCTCCAACTTGAGGGAGAGTAATGGCATACCAATGTTGTGTAAATATTTATTATTCCTTAAGTTGTAAATATGTTAGTATCCTTATTTTGGTAGAATTGTATTCTTGCCTAATGTTGGTATTGCCTAGCCGCCAAGTAGTCGACTAGGGTTAGCATACATTGCTTCTCTTGTTTTTCTCATATAAGTGGGATGTATTAGCCATGCAAGATCAATGGAAAACACCGAAGCTTTCATGCTCGGTTTTTAGTCTTTGTCTTCAGGAAAATATTTTCTACACTCAACTATGGTAATAGAGGCCCAAAGCCAAAATAATAATAATAATAATAATAATAATAATAATAATAATAATAATAATAATAATAATAATAATAATAATTAAGATTAGGATTTAAACTATCACCTAGTTACTTCTTAACGCACCCCAAAGGCATTGCATGAATGAGTGATGGTATGTATTTTGCTCTAAGATATCCTTAAATATCTTATTTCATCCAAAATTAACGTATTTTATAATTTAAAATCACCAAATTCTCAATGATGTACTAAATGATAAATTGTTAAGCTTAAATATGTGTCAGTTACCCCAACGAAAGATTAAATGATGCCCTAATCGGAGCAACCCTATCTACGAGGGTATATGATATATGTATTTTAGAAATGTGGTAAATTATAGATTAAAAAAAAGATGATTTTACACTATTTATAAGTTGTAATAAACTTTTACTATTCAATCATACCATTGTTTGCAATTTAAAAATATTATAATATAAATTTTAGTGAAGTTTATAACAAGATATTTATCATTTTACTTGCATGAATATTGGAGTACATGTCCATTCGTATTGAGACTCCAATCATTCGGGGAATAAAAGAAATTCCATCCGACACGTACGAAAGTTTACAAAAAAACCTTTTTTACTTCAAATGAAAGTGTTTCGTTCACATCATTACAACAAATGGTAAAAATACAAGTCAATAGTGAATCCTAACTAAAGAATCTGCTGCAAACTGGAGTATAATTTCTTGCGTTCCTCCTTTTTTATGAACGGAGGGAAATAATGAGAAAGATTTAAGAACTAATGGGGGTGATTCTAGGTATATGAACAGGGAAATTGTCAATCTCATCCATCCAAGGATTCTTCTCCTTAGCTGGATTAATAGTCTTCAATGCACGCCATACTGCACTGTTACATTTGAACCCTGATCCGAATGCAATTTGCCAAGTCCTATGTCCTTTCTTGATCCTACCCTTAGCCTCTGCGTAGGCCAATTCGTACCATAATGAGCTACTCGAAGTATTCCCAAATCTATAAAGGGTCATCCTCGATGGCTCCATGTGCCAATCTGTAAGCTCAAGGTTCTTCTCGAGCTCATCCAAGACAGCTCTCCCCCCGGCATGAATGCAGAAGTGCTCGAAAGCCAACTTAAAGTCGGGTATGTATGGCTTAATCTTCATCTTAAAGGCCTTCCTTGCCACTAAAGTGACAAAGAACAACAATTGCTCGGACATAGGAAGGACTAAGGGACCCAAAGTGGTAATATTTGCTTTCAGGGCTTCTCCAGCCACGGCCATTAAGTCTTTTGAAAGAGAAACACCGATTTTTTTGTTCGCGTCCTCCTTTTGGTAGACACAACCATAACTCTTATCCTCAGCACCTTTATGAGTACGAACAGTATGGATGAGTTGGTATTTGGACCGACGGCGATCAGAGGACCTGCTTGAGAGAAGGATTGCAGCACCACCCATGCGGAAAAGGCAGTTTGATAAGAGCATGGATCTATCATTTCCCCAGTACCAGTTTTGGGTTATGTTCTCTGTGCTCACCACCAAAGCATAGGTGTTGCCATGCACCTGCATGCGTGACAAAGTAGATGTCAAGGAAACAAAATTTACATTTGATATCACATTATTAAAAGTACCATACATGAATAATCAAAGTAAAACTATACGCTAGACGTAGAGAAATCCATGAGGAATCTGATCCTTTGCTTCAAATGATTTAAAATCAACCTAGACTAATTTTGTACGCTGAATGATTTTAGCTTGAATCCAACTTCGGTAATGCAAGTATAACTGGTTGTAAATTTCATAACAAAGAGGAACAAATTAAAGGAATATACTGTATATGATTTAATCTAAAAGCTAATCTGTTCCAGACAAATATATATTCATTAATCTTGATGTGAGTCTTTCCTTTCTCTTTTGGGTCTTATTTAATCCTTCATATACAAGAGGTTTTATGTAACATTAAAACCACAAGCAATATAACTATCTCATCATAGATTTTTCCATCGAGAAAGCTCAAACCTGAAACCATTATCAAAGAGAATAAGTGAAAATCCACTTGAACTAACTTTAATATTAATAAATTGCATGGGATGAGACATGAGATTAACACGTTCATGCCCTAAATTGAATTATCTGTTGACACCCGACGAGAGTACCAAAAAGGGCCACAGCTGGCCTAGCAAGAATCCAACTTAATTTCTATGTTGGCTGCATGTATAGTGTATACTAACTTTTATTTTTCTATATATATATATATATATATATATATGCTCACTGGCTAGGAGTGACTTTAATAGCTGTATGTGACCTAACTGACCTAACTTGTGTGCTTTCTTATCTTGATTCTTGAGTATGGTGGCTACCTACCCAACATTTATTAATCTTAGACGGCGTTTTCATTTACGCAGAGTCTGACAAGTCATGTCAAATGGGGTGTTTAGTAAACAGCTTTTTGAAGAATTTTTTGGTCAAAAAATTTTTTTTTATCAAAATTAGCTGTTTGACTTAGTCAAAAATCTAATTTAGCTGTTTGGTAGAATAGTTTTTTGGAAAAGCTTGTTGGGTTCAAAAAACTAATTTGAGAAAACTAATTTGATTTGGTTTTTGGAGGAGCTTTTTGGGAATTAGCTTTTTGTGGGTCTCCTAGACTCAATCTGTCTACGGGTAGGAATGCCGGTAAAAGTAAAGTTGCTTACAGTTGGATCTCTCTAGACCCCGCAAAAGCGGGACCTACACTAGGGCGTTGTTGTTGTTGTAGCTTTTTGTCTCACAATTTTGTTAGAAATATCTAATTTTACCAAAGTGTTTTCTACAAACAGCGAATTCAATCAATTAATACAAACAATTAATTTAAATAGCTAACAGCTAACAGTTAATACAAACAGCTAATAACTGTTTACCGAACAGGGCCAATATGTACATTTCTAACTTAGTCACAGCCACCAAGTCCAGGATCATTTAGCCTATACTTCTAGAAATTGCCCCTCAATATTAATTAATGGTCTTAGTATTAGTCCCAACAATATAATTAAGAGTTTCTAAAACCTAGCAGCCAAAACATAATTAATCAAGAGGCCACATGTAGACACATGTCAATTCGTCCTTTGAGTTAATTTGTAAATTAAGTCCTCAAATTTCTTCCAAAAAATTAAATGATATTACATGTTTCTTAAAAAATGAATGATTGTTGTCCAGTGAAAAAAATTAATTTATAAAATAAAAATGCTAATATACATTTAGGTATTTAATTTGAACATTGTCATTTTAGAGCAAAAAAAGCCACATTGAAAATAAGGTGTCATAAGTTTGATTCACTTTTTGTTGTATGTGTCTATAACCATAAACCTTGCATTTTAAGAAACCAGAGTAGATGATGGTCTAAGAGTATCATCTAAAGTTGATGTATTTT
>NCQV01130112.1:0-11209 GCA_002740545.1 Lophocereus schottii | reverse complement strand
TGCCTCTTCTGCGAGCATTGTCCTTGTTGAACATAAACCGTAACTATCCATTAGTAATTTTGTTAGTTGAATGAACACATGTGGCTCCATTGTAAACATCCTATAACTCTTTCCTGGGGTATTGAGCACCTCAATGACATATTACCACCCTGAGGATGTTGAAGTTCTAATCTTTCGTTTCGTGAGGTACTTAAAATAACATTTAATACATAATGTTGCTCCCAATGTAACAAGTAAAAGCAGCCTTCTCTTGTTAAGTTCATTTGAAGAAATATTTTTCCATAGTCATCATCGTCATCATGATTCATTTCAATCTCTTTATTTTCACCTTCTGAGTCATCATAATCCATTTTATCCTCTTCAATAGTAGTGTTTTGTTAGGATATTTTCGAGTGATAAAAGAAGTGCTGCAAGTATGCAACTGGCGTCGTAGTACTTGAAGATCATTTCCACAGGGATGATGGAAGAGATTAAGCCACTAAATGCGAAAAAGAAAAAAAAATAACTAATCTAGCATCATTCTAGATTCTTGAAAACACTAAACAACTGAAATTATGGATCAAATTCTAAATAATCCCTAATTATTCGCAAATTCTAATATTCTTTAACCTAGATAAAACATTAAAACCAAACTCAACCACCTTAAAGGAATAAATTTAATACTCACATAATCGAGACCAACATAATCTAAGGATCAGACACATCTATAATCCAACCTAATGAAAATCTAAACTAAACCTCTTAAGCTGGAAATAAGAATGAACTCCATTATCCAGTACTACTGGATACAAAAAGCGAATGCAAGCACAAACATTATTAAGATTATGAATCTAGGAAAGTAATTAAGCCAAACTTAAAGGGAGCATTCATTGAGAACCAAATCAAGCCATAGAACAGCGAAACACCAGTAAAACTTCAACACCTCCATCAACACCATTAACACTGCCTTAAGTAGAACTGAACTTAGGACCAAAACAGGGGAGTTAAAACACGAAATGGTTCAGGCAGAATAACCAAAAGCACAAACCAAGAACAATCCAAAATCGTAAAAAAGTTTGCGAGTTTCCAACCCAGAATTAGCAATTTACATTTACTCAACTAAATCAGAACTTTAATCAAATCAGAATTAGAACTTAATCAAAATAACAGAATTGAAGATTGAGTAATAGGGGAGATGGATTCAAAATCAAAAACAGATGAAAAAAAAAGAACAAGCATAGCAAACCAGAACAAGGGGAGGTTCGGACCCGACCGTCCATGGCCCGGAGAATCAGAGACGTGCTTCACCCACTGCTAACAGTGGCGGAAATGCCATAGTCGTGTGCATCGAGATGAAGGCAAGGGAGGGGATGACTAAAATTAACCAAAATTAACATCCAAATCTTACAAAAACAAACAAAAGTCGTGAATTAAAAATAGAAGCATAATTACATGAAATTCGAACCCAAAACCCATACTAACATCAAACCCTAACCGAATTTCTCAAACCCTAATTCTGAAAAATCGAAAAACACAAATGAAATTCAAGCTTAAACTTTAAAAATTAAAACTAATTGAACCCTAAAAACCGCCTAACCTCTTCTCTAGAGCTGGTACCCTTCAATTTATACAGCTTCCCTTCAACTTCAGCCCTCGTTTCGCTTGTGTCGTGGACAGTGGGATGGCGATGGTCCTGCTGCTGCGCTGGCATCCTTAGCGTGAAATCTGGTGGTGTGAGGATGGTGCAGTGTGTTCAATTGATGATTTGTTGAAGAGAGAGAGAGATAGCTTAGTTAGAGAGAGAGAGGAGATGATGATGAGGACAAAAATGGAGAAGAAACAGGGGGAGGGGATATTGGGTTTATGGTTATCGAAAGGAGAGAGAAGGAGAAATGGGGGCTTTAGGAAGCCACGTGAGCTGCATGTGGGCTGTTAAATGGAAGGGAAGGGCAGAAATCTAGGCTAGACCGACCTAGAAAGAGAGAGGTGGGGAGCCGAACGGACCTTTGGTTAGAATTGGAGTCTGACGCACGCATGAAAGAAAGAAGAGGGGACGAGGGAAAAAAGGAGGGGAAATGAGGCTATCGGGTTGGGTTGGATGATGTCTAGATAGCTTTGGGCCAGGCCCAACGGGAGAGAGGAGGGGACGAAGGAGAGAACGGACTAGGCCCTCTTGTGAAACGGACCATGACTCTGGATTTTTTTTGGGTAGGGTTTGAGTTCATCTGGCCCAATGCTTTTTTTATCATTTTTCGGCGTTTTGTTCGAATTACTCAAAACCTACAAAACAAAATAAAAGCAAATAAAAATCTAAAAATAATAATTATTTTGAACATAAATCAGGCATAAAAGTATCGTAAAAATAATACATTTTTGGTACGAACAAATACCTCCACACCAAGATTTTGCTCGTCCTCATGTAAAACGACTAAACTAACTAAAAGGAAATAAGAAAATAAGAAAAAGAAAATCCTAACTCACTATCGTAGGAATCACAGTTGCATTTAGCATATGCAACAAGCCCTTTAACCCATCGGTCTCCCAACCAGACGAGTGAGGTCTTGTGAGGCTTTCAAGTGAAATACCCACAAAAATTATTCCAAAAATAAAAATCTTTTTGGTTTTTCTTAAAGCTAATATGTACAGAATTAGGGAAAGATATGCATATGTTCTAATCAACTAAATCACCCATTTAACCAAGTTATTGACTTACATATACACAGAATGTCCTTCAAAGTCCTCTACCCCATAAATGAACTCAAACAACTAATTTTTTCACCCTATTGAATATCAAGATTTTGAATCCATCCCAATGCTCGTGTGCAAGTGTATCATCATCCCAAGGCCTAGATTTACCAGAATTTGACTCAATCTCACTTGACTGACACAAATACATTATTAACATACCAATATTGGAAGCAAGCTTTTCCAGTAGCATTATTGCCTCAAAGGGTAACACCCAATAGCACGTGCCTCAAAGGGTAATGCCCAGTAGCACGTGCCTCAAAGGGATACTTGTCATTCCAAATTTTATTTCTTCTCTTTTTCTTCTTTTTTTTTCTTTATTCATAATTTTTTTTCCTTCTCTTTTTTTATGAAAGTGGCAAAACCCTGAGTAATCATGTCACAAGCAAGTGGAAGAATCATTTATGGAAGCCTAAGACCTAAAGATAATGATGAAGGAATAAACAAAGATTGGATTAGACATCTATAATGAACAATTGAAGTTAGAATTAGGACTTAGAATGACAAATTGAGATCAAAGACTTTTCATACACATTCTACGTACATACAAGCTAATAACCAAAGCACAGGAGATTTAAGCTAATCAGAAAGAGTACAAATGTCCCTCAAAAACAAAACCAAAATCTTTAAAATTTTTCAAAAATGGGTACCTCACCCCCACACCAAAACTTCACAATGCCCTCATTAGGAATGGAATAGACATTTGAAGACCATAAGAAAAATCTAAAAAGAAAGCATATGTTCAAGAATAAAAACAAGACTCAAGAACAAAATAACCAATTATAGAAAAAGAAAAGCAACCAACTATACAAAAAGAAACTGAAATAAAACAAAGAGAGAAGAAAAAAGAGAGAGAAGAAGAGAAGAAAAGAAGACATTTCTAGCAAACCAGGTTGGGTGCTAACTACACCCAAGCTATCTCAAATCACAATCACTGATCATGGCTCAGTTCGTGGAGTATCAAACACTCCACATCTTCTTGGCCCAACAGCTCCAAAAATTATTTCAAATGCTAGCCATTCACCTTGAAGGTAGCACCACTCTGCGGATCCTAAATTTCAACTGCACCATAGGAAAAAAATATGTGAGACAATTTAAGGACCTATCCATCGAGACCTCAATTTTCCTAGAAACAGATGGAGTCTAGAGTCATATAAGAGGACTTTCATTCTCGGGGCAAACTCTATCCTAAAAATATGTCCATCGTGAAACAACTTTACCCTCTCTTTGTATGATCGAGCACTCTCATAAGCCTCAACTCTAATCTCACCAAGCTCACTTAGTTTTAGTCGTCTCTCCTCACCTGCCTCAGTGAAGTCATAATTAAGCTTCTTAATGGCCCACCAAGCTTTATGCTCTATCTCTATAGGTAAATGACAAGGCTTACTATAAACTACTCTATAGGGTGACATACCTAAGGGAGTTTTGGAAGCCACCCTATATGCCCAAAGAGCATCATCCAGCTTGTTAGCCCAGTCTTTTCTATTCCTACTCACTGCCTTCTCTAAAATATACTTGATCTATCAATTAGATACTTCAACCTGGCCACTGGTTTGGTGATGGTAGGGAGTAGCAACCCCATAGACTATGGAATACCTCTTCAATAAGGCATCAAAAGATCGATCATTAAAATGGGTGCCCTGATCAGTAATGATAGCACGGGCTATACCAAATCGAGCAAAGATGTTCTCCCTTAGGAATTTCACAACGACTTTAGCTTCATTGGTCCTAGAAGGGATGGCCTCAACTCATTTAGAAACATAGTCCACAGCTAACAAAATACACTCATTCCCAAAGGAAGATGGAAATGCTCCCATAAAGTCAATACCCCACACATCAAAAACCTTTACAACAATAATGGGGTTCAGTGACATCATATCTCTCATGCTTATTCTACCCAACTGCTGGCATCTAGGGTAAATCTTACAGTACTCAAATGCATCTTTAAACAAAGTAGGGCAGGAAAAACCACATTGAATGCTGTCTTCCTACCACTAAAATATCCCCCACATGCCTGGTCATGATCAAAAGAAAGGACACTTCTCACCTCATGGTTAGGAATACACCTTCTGAAGACTTGGTCAGAGTAATACTTAAACAAATAAGGGTCATCCCAAACAAAGAATTTCACAAAGTGGAAGAATCTATCTCTGTCATTCTTAGTCCAACCCTCAAGGATCCTACCAGCAACTAAGTAGTTCACAATATCAGCAGACCAAGGATCAGGGTGAGCAACATACAATTGCTTATCTAGGAAGCACTTAGAAACACTAGACTCACTCGCTCTATCATAGAAGATCCTAGACTGATGGTTAACTATAAGGTTTTCAGAACCTTTCTTATCCTTGTTTTCATAGTCAAATTCTTACAAAAGCAAAATCCATCTCACAAATCTAGGCTTAGCATCCTTCTTAGAAAGAAGGTGCTTAAGGGTAGAGTGGTCAGTATAAACAATTACATGTGACTCAATCAGATAGGGTCTAAACTTTTCAAAACCAAAGATCACAGCCAAAAATTCTTTCTCAATAACAGTATAATTTAGCTGGGCATCATTCAACGAGTGACTTGCATAGTAAATAACATGGGGTTTCTTATCAATACACTGTCCTAACATAACCTAATGGCATAATTTGATGCATCACATATCAATTCAAATGGTTCTCCCCATATGGGAGGATGAAGAACAGGAGCAAAGGTTAAGGCCTCCTTAAGCTTAGAAAATACCTCATGACACTTTTCAGAGAAATGAAATGGCACATCCTTAGCTAGCAGATTGGACAAAGGCTTTGCAGCCTTACTAAAGTCCTTAATAAAATGGTAATAAAAGCCAGCATGTCCAAGGAAAGACCGCACCTCTTTCACACAAGTGGGAGGGGAAAGATTAACAATCCAGTCAATCTTCACTTTATCTACCTCAATTCCATCTCGAGACATAATGTGTCCTAATATGATACCCTTTTTAACCATGAAGTGACATTTTTCCCAATTCAAAGTAAAGTTTTTCTCACTACACCTCTCCAACACCTTTCTCAAAGTAGACAGGCAATCATCAAAAGAAGATCCAAACACAGAAAAGTCATCCATGAAAATTTCCTTACATTGCTCAACTAGATCTCAGAAAATAGAAATCATGCATCTTTGAGAGGTAGTAGGGGCATTGCACAGTCCAAATGGTATTCTTATAAGGGCATATGGTCCAAATAGGCAGGTAAAAGTAGTCTTCTACTTATCCTCAGGAGCAATAGAGATCTGGGGATAATCAGAATATCCATCTAAAAAGCAATAGAAGGAATGTTCAGCCAACCTCTCTAGCATTTGACCCAAGAAGGGGAGGGAAAAATGGTCTTTCCTAGTGGCAGCATTCAATTTCCTATAATCTACACACACACACCACCCAGATTGAACTCGAGTAGGGACTAACTCGTTCTTATCATTCTTAATCACGGTAATACTAGTCTTCTTAGGAACAACTTAAATAGGGCTAACCTACTCACTATTAGAGACAGGATAAATAATCCCATGGTTTAACCATTTCAACAGTTACTTCTTAACTACTTCCTACAAAGCGGAATTCTAACGCATTTAGCGGTCATGGTAAGGCTTAGTATTGTCCTCTAAATGAATTCTATGTTGCATAATAGAAGGACTAATACCCTTGATATCCCCTAAGGTCCATTGTAGAGCTTCCTTATTCTCTCTAAGTATAGAAATCAGTTTGTCCTCTTGGTCCCGGTCCAAATCAGAAGCAATAATGATAGGTAAGGATTCATCAAGTCCTAGGAATGCATAGTTAAGAGAATCAGGAAGCAGTTTTAATTCAAGAACAATAGGGGAAACAGATTCAGTGGCAGATTCAGAAATAGCATTAAGCAGACAATTAGCAGCAGAGCACAAGTCATCAAAATCAAACACAACATATTCAGGCTCATCATTAATAAGAAATGAATCATACTCAGTAGCAAATACATCATCAAAACCATCATCGAATATAGAATCCCCTACCTAGTTAAGAGTAGAAAATTCCATATCATCAAATCCACAAGGCTGTCTTTGCATATTAAAGATGTTCAATTCCATAGCCATGTTGCCAAAAGATAGTCTCATCATACCATTCCTGTAATTAATGAGGGTATTGGCAGTGGTCAAGAAAGGATGTCCAAGAATCATAGGAACTTGACTAGCTAAGTTGGACACCTTCTCAGTTTTAATCACAACAAAGTCCACTGGGTAAATAAATTCACCCACTCTAATCAGCACATCCTCGACTATAGCCCTGGGCACCCTAATTGATTTATCAGCTAGTTAAATGACCATCTTAGTAGGTTTTAGCTCACCTAACTCTAACCTCTCATACTCAATAAAGGGTATTAAGTTAACACTAGCACCTAGGTCAAGCAATGCTCTGTGAATGAGTTGGTCCTGTATGACTATAGACACAGTAGGACACCCGAGGTCCTTGTACTTCATCAAAATTTGAGAAACGATAGAATTAGCACTAGAGGTCAAGAAAGCCTTCTTAGGTACACCAGTTGCGCTCTTGGTTGTACTTAGTTCCTTTAAGAATCTAGCATAAGGAGGCATCTACTGAATAGCATTAAGCAAGGGAATGTTGATCTTTACTTGAGAAAAGGTCTCTCTCATCTTCTCAATATGATCTTGATCTTTCTTCTTCAGCCTATGAGGAAAAGCAGGTAAAGGCATTTGTATTTTCTCAGAGGAAGAAGGGAAGGAAGAATCCTTAGAAGGTGAAGAACTTGCCGAGTCAAAGTAGTCTTTCTCTTTAAGCTCCTCTTTCTTAGAAGGTGACTCAGGAGAGGAAGGACTATCTGAAGCATTGGGAACACCGTTAGTGACATCCCCTGACTGATTGGATAAACCAGTCTCTATAGGAGAAGAGGGAGAAGAATTTTGGAAGAATTGGTGAGGGTACCTACAAGGTTCATTAGGATTTCTGACTTAGTTATCAACCTCTCGAGCAGAACAGGAAGATATAACTGCATTCACTTTTCGCATTGTTTTATTAGGGTTACCAGAAGAAGGGGAGGCGTGACCCTTAGGGTTCACCTCAGGTTGAATCGGGAAAGTACCTGGTTCCCTGGAAGATGATGCTGACTGGGAAAATTGTTCGTTCATCATTCTCATCATTCTTTCCATGTTAGCATTAATCATTCTCTCCACATTATTGTTGATTCTTTTCTTTAATTTATCAATATCAGTGCAGTCAGAAGGTGGTTGAACTTAAGCTATGGGAGGTGGAGGTTTAGGTGCATTAGGCACACCTGAAAAAGCTGATCTCTGAAAGGGATTTGAAGGATGAGAGATGGGTTGGGAGTTATTTCTAGGAAACATCCCAGGTTCAGAATGAGGAACCGTAGTATTTGGTCCACTATTACATGAAAAGTTAGGGTGCTTCCTCCACCCTAGATTGTAATAAGGGGAGAAGGGGTCATTTTTGGGTCTCTGAAAGGCCATACTTACTTGATCTTATTTAGTTGCTAACTAATGAGTAAATAAGGACAAGCACTCAAAGAATGATTCTGGGCCTGGTAATGAGAACAAGACATTGTAGATATCTAAGATAACTGGGATATTTAAGGAGATAATCCCTTTGATATATTTTCTAAAACAGCAATCTTAGACTCTAAGTGACTTACATCAGAGACATAATACAACCCACCCTTTGCAAACCTACAACTTAGGCTATCATCACGAGTGTTTTCTCACTGTATGGTTTTCTCAGCTAAGTCCTTTAAAAACTCCCAAGCAGCTATAGAGTTCTTAGACAGAAAGCCACCCTGACAAATGGACTCTACCATGGTCCTAGTCTGTTGGTCAAGTCCTTTATATACAATCTAGTACAAACGTGCTCGGTCTAAACCATGATGGGGACATTGGGCCAACAAAGTTTTGAACCTATCAAAATATTTCCAAAATGATTCCCTATCAAGTTGCACAAATTGATTGATTTCATTTCTCAGCTTAACAGTTTTGGCATTAGGAAAATATTTTCTTAAGAACAATCTTACAAAATCATTCCAAGAAGTAATAGAATTAGCAGCCAAACCATACATCCAACGTTTAGCAGAATCTCTCAAAGCAAAAGGAATCAACTTCATTTGCACAACATCAATGAGAATATTAGGAAAATGTATCATAGAACAAACTTCTTTGAATTCCCTCAAAAATAAATAAGCGTCCTCTAAACCTATGAATTTAAGGAGCATTTGAGTATAATGGGGTTTTAATTTAAAGGTCACATTTGGTGTAAAATTAGGCATAACAAAACATGATGGCAAAGCAGTCCTAGGATGATAGAAAATATCACCCAAAGTCCTTTTTTGTGCCATATTCCCCAACTCAAGCTTAGGTTCAGGTTCGGATTCTAAGTCGAGATTGGGCTCACTCCTAATGAGTCTTTGATTTTCAAGGTCTCTAACCCAACTAGTCATATAAACCCCACACCTTCACCAAAAAGTCCTATTTTTGGTTTTTTTTCTTTTTCTTTTTTTTTGGATTTTTGAATTTTCTAATTTTTTTCTCTTTTTTCTGAAGTAGGAAATTAAATCATAATGTTTCTCAGCCTTAAAGAAAATTTACACACAAGAGACAGCCAAATCAAAAAAAGGACTAATCCATCTTTAAAATAAAGGTAAGACACATCCCAACAAAAACTAAATTCAAATTACTAATTCTAAACTACAAAACACCTTTATCAACAAAAACTATAAATCAATTCTAAGTCGTTTGTTTTTTTTTTTAAGTTTTTCAATCAAAACTCAAGTTTTTCTAAATTTTTATGAGTTTTTAGATTTTTTCAAGAAATGAACTAAATATATTACAACTAACAATGAATAAACAAAGTAAATCGAAGCATAAGCAACTAATAAGAACCAAAACTAAGAAAAAGAAAAGTGCACAAACTAAGGAAACATGAACTTACCACCTTGTTTTTGAGGTTTTTAAATCTTTCAATCTTTTTTTTTTTGTGGTTTTCAAGTTTTTCTAGTAATTTTTTTTTCAATTTTAGCCTTTTCCCCCATTTTTGGATTTTTGAATAATTCAAGCAATGTACTAAATCAAGTCACAACTTAATAACATAATAAAGCAACCTAATACCGAAGTAACTACGAAAAGAAAGTGCGACCTAATCTAATATCGTCGTCCCCGATAACGGTGCTAAAAACTTATTAGGATATTTTCGAGTGATAAATGAAGTGCCGCAAGTATACAACTGACGTCGTACTACTTGAGGGTCATTTCCACAAGGACACTGGAAGAGATTAAGCCACTAAATGCGAAAAAGAAGGGAAAAAAAACAACTAATCTAGCATTATTTTAGACTCATGAAAACAGTAAACAACTGAAATTATGGATGAAATTCTAAATAATCCCTAATTATTTGCAAACTCTAATATTCTTTAACCTAGATAAAACATCAAAACCAAACTTAACCACCTTAAAGGAATAAATCTAATACTCACATAATCAAGACCAACATAATCCAGGGATCAAACACATCCATAACCCAACACAATGAAAATCTAAACTAAACCTCTTAATCTAAAAATAAGAATGAACTCCATTATCCAATACTACTAGAAACAAAAAGAGAATGCAAACCGTAAACATTATCAAGCTTATGAATCTAGGAAAGTAATTAAGCCAACCTTAAAGGGGGTATTAATTGAGAACCAAATCAAGGCGCAGAACAATAAAACAGCATTAAAACTTCAACACCTCCACTAACACCATTAACGCTGCCTTAAGTAGAATCGAACTTAGGACCAAAATATGGGAGGTAAAACACAAAATGGTTCAGCTAGAATAACCAAATGCACAAACTAGGAACAATCCACAATCATAATCAAGTTTACGAGTTTCCAACTCAGAATCAGTAATTTGTATTTACTCAACTAAATCAGAACTTTAATCAAATCAGAATCAGAACTTAATCAAAATAACAGAACTGCATATTGAGTAACAGGGGAGCGGGATTCAAAATCAGAAACAAATGAAAAAAAATACAAGCATAGCAAACCAAAACAAGGGGAGGTTCGAACTCGACTGTCAATGGCCCAGAGAATTAGAAACGTGCTTCACCCATTGCTAACAATGGCGGAAACGCCATAGCTGTGTGCATCGATATAAAGATAGGGGAGGGGATGACTGGAATTAACTAAAACTAACGTCCAAATCTTACAAAAACAAATAAAAATCGTGTATTACAACCAGGAAACACGAAATAGAAGCATAATTACATGAAATTCGAACCCAAAACCCAAACTAACATCAAACCCTAACTGAATTTCTCAAACCTTAACTCTGAAAATTCAAAAAACGCATATGAAATTCAAGCTTATTTTGAAAATTAAAACTAATTGAACCCTAAAAACCTCCTAATCTCTTCTTTAGAGCTGGTACCCTTTAATTTATACAGCTTCCCTTCAACTTCAGCCCTCGATTTGCTTGTGTCGTGGACTGTGGG
>NCQV01130094.1:0-11315 GCA_002740545.1 Lophocereus schottii | reverse complement strand
ATATATATCCCAAATTATGGTAACTAATGATAATGAATGGAAATAATGACAAAATGATGTCATTTTTTTAATCTTTGGCTTCTTGTGACGAAGGGTATAAAATTAAGTCATTTTCGTGCTGCATATCGTTGTTCTTAAGTTGAAGATTCAAGGCTGCTTCCTGAATTTTCAACATGACTTGTGCGCTGAGAATTCAATTTTGCATGCAACACTACTTCTCCTTCGATGAATCTAAATTCAAATTCAATAATTCAAAATTTTCGCCACCATGTGGGGTATGGATAGATCTGATATAACAATCTTAGCTGTGGATTGTAAAATTATATATAGACTGGTTCTGATAATCTTAGATTTAAAAATCATAAGTTATCTACTACTTCATAAAAACAAAGTAGATAAAGTTTAGAGAAATATTTTAAATTGAAGCTAAAAAAGTAGTACGGAATTTCACTTCTCCATTGACATCACTAAATTTTACTTTATAAATTTTACAGTTTTGGCTCCAATGATTAGGCACAGATACCATTATTATATAATAATAGAGAGAAAATTGAATTAAATATTGTCCAAAATTTACCTGCATGTAAAGTAAAAGCCCCCTTTGACATTACGAAGAACTTTTAATGGTGTACGTTTCCTTGAGTTTTGAGCATTCTAAATAAACCAATTAGGATTCACCAACGACATTGTTTATTCGTAAAGAAAAAATAAATTAATGACAGCCAATTAGTACACGTTGTTTGGCAGCCTTAAAGGTTAGATTTCGTGCAAAAATACTAATTTAGTCCAATGATGGTAAACAGATAAATAATGGATGACTCTGAAGCCATAGACTCTCGATACATCATAGTTGAGTTCTAAAAATAAACCGCCCCTGAATTTTTAGTAGAGGTTGAGTCAGGATTCAAAGTAAGAGAGGCGAGATTAATAATATATAAATGTGCCTAAAATTAATAAATTTAACACAAATAAACAAATAACAACTAATAAATTATCTCAATTCTAATTTTTAAATTCTCAATCAAGAAAGACAAAACCTAATTTTTTAATTGATGAGTAAATCTCTAAATTAACCACCTATTCAATGTAAATTCAATAAAAATTAATAAACTAAATATAAACAAGGAAGTAATTACAAACAAAATTAGTCCAACTTTAAATCTTTAATCAAGAATAACCAAGAAGATAATTAGGTTAAAATTCTCAATTTTCAATTCATGAATCATGAGTAATTCACTAAGTTAATCAATTATTTGATATAAATCTAACTAAAATCAGTAAAATAAACATAATTATTTACAAAATAACTAAATTAGAAACAAAAATCGAGAATTTTTGGGAGTTGTCTCAAATTAGGATTTGGGACTTAGGAGTTAGGAGAAGAGTTGAAGATTAGTGGAGGCAGCTGTCGGCACAAATAGCGGCACTAGTGGCAGGCCTCGACGGGCCGACGACTGGGGTGGGCAGACTGCAGAGAGTGAGAGAGAGTGCGTTTGAGGAAGAAAGTAAAGCAAGACTAGAGAGTCGAGAGGCACAAATTAGGAAAAATGAATGGGCAAAACTTAAAAGAAAAAACACACATTGCATCATAGAAGGAGAGTGATGAGAGTTGAACCCGTGACCCCCTGAAACAAGTAAAGAGCAACCAACCATCCTATTAAACACATATTTACAAAATGTATGTGAACTAATTAATATATATCTATTTTATTTATCTATAAAAATATCCCATATTTAATTTTTTTTCAAAAAGTTAGGGGGTCAATTGACCCCCTTGCCCCAACGTAGCTTCGCCCATGATTTTTATCAATGTTCTAAAATGCTCCTCAACTTTTAAAAAAAAAAGGCAGCCCGGTACACAAACATCCCGCGTTCACGCAGGGTCCGGGGAAAATGAGGTAAATATCCCTTAATTTAATTGAGTTACTTTATTAATTTTATTTTTTTATGTTAACTGATGATGTGGCTTACCTAAAATGTGATATGGCAAGATTTGGAAAGGAAAAGGCCACACAAGCATCTTCTTGCATAAACAGATTAAATAATTTGTCCAAAAAAGCTACATAGCCTATTTTCTATAATTATATTCAATGACAAAATATAACACAAATTAAAATAAACTAAACAACATTATTGTATTTTAGTGATTCATACTCGAAATGTAGAATTCAGGCAACTACTTCTGTCAATTTATAATATAACTTTTTAATTTTTTTAATTTAATTGATAAATTCATAATTTCATCATACTTGAGTTAGGAAAATATTACAGTAATTAAATTATCATAAAGATATATGGATTATTCTTTTTCTTTTTTTTATAAAATTATTTCATAGACTTGCTTGAAACAAATTGAGAATTTCATTCCTATCAATCGAGCACATCGCACTCTCGCACCACCTTTTTGTTGTCTATTCTTTTATACTCCTTATTTCTTGATAATTTTCCACCTTTCTTGAAAAATTACTAAAATGTTTTTTTGGTAGAAAAATGTTTGTGTTTATAAGATTAAGTAAAAATAAATTTCATATGGAAATTTAAAAATATCATATGCTACGCTCTAGAAATTTGGTTCATATATAGTTGATTCTCCCCCCTCCTTCTATATAAAACTAATCAAATATATTAATTTTGTGTTTTATACATGCCCCAACATGATTGGATTTGATAATACGTAAAGTAATTTTCGAACAATTCATATTAGGTATTAAATGTTTCTAATTGTAAGTTAAATTATCAAGTTAAATAAGATTATGAGATTGAAATAAAAGACTTTGATCTACCTAGATGATCTCTTGGGTTGGTCTTTATATTAAAGGGGGAAGGGAAAAAGTTTTGCTTTATTTATTACTGGCCTCACCACAATGTAGGAAAAAATATGATGCATACATTGTTCGATCATAAGACTTTTTTAGGGGTACAACTAGGAAAACCAAAGATGACATTTACTTTGATTGTTTTTTAGAAATTAAAAAAATTACATTTAACACAATATACATTAAATTAAGCCTCATGATTTTAACAAGCCATGTCATTTTTTAAATTTGCCACATCATTAATTAATAAAAAGAAATAAGATTGTATAATACAGTCAAGGGACATTTCCCTCATTTTTACAGTTGAGGGGTATTTAACACCTTTAGCCAAAAATTCAAGGGTAATATATTTTTGGAACACCATCATAGTTTTTGTTAAAATTGTTTTTAGGTCCCCAAGACGTATATGCTCAACTTTAATGTAGTCATATGTCTTTGAATTCTAACTGGTATATATGTTCTGTCACTTACTGAAAAATAAATAGAGTTCAGATTTAACTTTTTTGTCATTAAGTAACCTTTATAGATTTGTTAGGTAAATTAACTAATGCCCTCAAGCTAAAAGAAATTTTAGATTTAACTAATAAGGCTGGTTTGACCACTCTATCACTACTATAGGTTTTCTATTTTTTCATGCTCTAAGGTCCTGTTCTTTTTGTTGATAAATTCAAATTTATGAACTTCAACCAATTTCAACTTACCTCAACCTACTTTAATTCACTTTATAACCTTTAATGAAAAAAATATCAATTTTATCCCACTTCAATTAACTTCAACCCACCTCCCACTATTTCAATCTACTTCTACCCATCATTTAAAAAAAAAGAAAATTCAACTTACTTCAACCCATTTAAATCCACTTCATAAAAAAAATATCCATTTCAATCTACTTCAATTTATTTCTACTAATCTCAAATAATTTTAATCATTTACCAACTCATATTTTCTAACGAAAAGAACATGCCCTAACTAAAAATTAAGGCTAGATTTGGAGCCAAAGTATTGAGCAGATGAAGAACTGTATCTCGATGACCACGCCCCCAATGGGGGACTAATACTTTTGTTTTTTCTTGTAACCTAAGATTTATTTTTTTCGGCAGTGTTTTTTTTTCCCCTAATTTTCTATTTTGAAAGTATAAAATAACGAGCAGGTGATACAGATAAGACGTCGTTCTTATCACTACAATAAGCAATCGACCAGGAGCCATCGAACAAGAAAATTTCAGACGCTAATAAACCAAACAATAGTGCGTGTTATGACTAATTACTTGCTCCTAGCAGCCATTGAATTTCTTGTATAAATATTCTCAACCATCCCACCTTCAGATATCAACCATAGAGCTTAATTGAGAGATCGAGAGCTTATTCACTTAATTAGCTTCCTCTCGATCTCTTTTTTATTGAGATTAAACCCGGTCTGATACTACTTGTTTTTCTTTCTCTCTCTACGTCTGTGAAAATGTTGAGTGCACTGACCAGAGCGGCCTTGAAAGTGCCAGGTCAGGGGGGGCTCCGATGCATGTCGACCAGACCCGGGAAGACCACCATTCATAAGTTGATAGAGGAGGAGGGGACAGTGCTCTTGCCTGGAGTTCATGATGCTTTGGCTGCATGTGTTGTTCAGAAAGTCGGGTTTAAAGCTGGGTTTGTATCCGGGTTCGGAGTGTCCGCATCTCATCTAGGAAAACCCGACTTCGGCTTGCTCACGTGAGGCTATTTTTTCTCCCTCCCTAATTATACTCCTTTTGTTTATAACTTGACCTTCTTTGTTGGGCTTTTACATATATATATGTGCGGCCCAAGTATGTTCTGCCTAGATCCAATCATATTAAATGGCATTGAACCTTTTTAAACAGTGAATGAAAACTTTTGGTTTGTTAAGCATTAGAGGAACAACGTAAGGATTTAGGAATGAACAGAGGGAATTTGGTGGAAATGCAGGACGGCAGAAATGACAGAAGTTGCTCGTAGGGTGTGTTCTGCTTCTCCAAAAGTTGCGTACATCGTTGATGCTGGTGAGTTTGCTTATCTGTTATGTAAAACTCTGTTATTATCGATTATCAGACATGTATGTCGTATTATAATGTTTCAGAAAAAAGGAAATTGGTAGGAAGCAATCATGTGATGTGAAGCAAGTGACAATTAATTTTGACTTTATCCAAATCAAAAATAATGTAGTTTAACTTTGACAAGACGTAAAATTGATGGTACTCAAATTACATGTGTTCGAAATTGATCTCACCAATATTAAACGTGTTTTAGTAAAAACATACTAGAGAAAACAATGCCATCTATAAATGTACAGAATCCTCATCTAGTTAGATCTAATCAAGTGCAAATGCTCCATAAATAAATTTCTTATTAAAAGTTGATTCACTTGCCCATTTGCAAGTATGAATTACTTTATTTTAATCACATGGTGCCTTCCAAAAGCCACACTTACAAATAGCTAACGAGAAGTTACTTTATTTGTGAAAATAGATACCGGTGGAGGTGGTCCTCTTAATGTTCAAAGAGTTGTCAATGACTTAATTAAAGCAGGTGCTTCTGGCATTTTTTTGGAGGTAAAAAGATGTCATTAATGCATTCTAAAGCGTACTTGATTTAGAATGGTTTGCATATTGGATTTGTGGTTGAAACCAAAAAAAAAAAAAAAAAAAAAAAAAAAAAAATTGAATCCATATTCCACTTCTGAACAGGATCAACTATGGCCAAAGAAGTGTGGTCATATGCAAGGCAAACAAGTCGTACCAGCAGAGGAGCACGCAGCCAAAATAGCGGCTGCAAGAGATGCTATTGGTGATACTGATTTGTTCCTTGTGGCGAGAACTGATGCTCGATCAGTAAATGGTCTTAAAGATGCAATTGCACGTGCAAATATGTACTATGAGGTACATTCAATCACACAACCTCTTAGAAAATTTCTCTAATGACATTTAATCAATTATAGAAAACATGAATCAGAGTCATAATTTGTCCACATATAACCAAATGTCGCGCAAACCACCCTAAACTAGATTTCATGGTGAATTCAAAGCCACTTGATTGTCAAACTTTTTCATTACTTATGTATGTGCTCTATTGTATACTAATGTTTGGTTACATAAAGCCCACCTTTTTGCATCTGCCCCCCACAGCCCCAAAAAAACCAACTTGGACTAAAGTATTGCTCAATAATATTCACAATGAACTTCTCTACAGGCTGGAGCCGATGGTTTATTTGTTGAGGCACCAGCTAATGATGAGGAGCTCAAGCAAATAGGACAGGAAGTAAAAGGATTCAAGATAGCAAATATGATTGAAGGAGGCAAAACCCCATTGCATACCCCAGCGGAGTTCAGCAAAATGGGGTTCTCCTTGGTTAAACATCCACTTACATCAGTATTCACTACAGCGCGTGCCTTACTTGACATAATGAACATTCTCAAAAGCAAAGGTACCACTAGAGAAGACCTGGACAAGCTTGCTACATTTCCCCAGTTCAGCGAGCTCATGGATTTGGAGAGTTGGTACAAGTTGGAATCTCGGCTCAATAGTTTCACACCTGAAGCAAAAGAAATTCTCTCAAATATGTGAAAAACTGTTCATTTCGTAATTTAGTTTATTTGCCCTTGCGCAAAATGCAATTGTAATTTTTTATTTTTTATTTTTTAAACTATTGCTTGTGTTTTTAATTTCTAAAGTACAATAATTGGTGCTTTGTACCAAAGTGGAAATTAACTAATATAGTTTATGTTTAACAATTGAAGTATATTATCTATGTCTATTTGTATTTGTACCATGCATATATAAACACAAAAGTAAATAATTTGTACCGTGTCATACTCAAATGTCTTGAGCTTATCTTGGAGTGACTTTCTTTGTAACTAACAAGATGGCTTAAGTGTTTAATGACGACATATGCCCTTTCTTTAGTAATTATTTTCCTTTTTTCTTCCTTACTTTTTTAGTCGATTGCCATTTTATTTAGATCCTCCAATAAAATTTCGGCCAAAATAAAGGGATAAAACACACGCAGTGTGTCAGTGACCAAAATGAAATTTAATCTATTTAGAGGCTTCATCCTTCATATATCCTAATTGTTTTAGAGAGTTTCGACATATGTTGCTTCTTTGAATAGGGCAAAAGATATCTAACACATGTTGTTTGTTTGAATCAAGCAAACAAAAATAATATTCAAAGGGATAATTGAATAATGGTTCTTCTTTTCAAAAGAACTGTGAACTAAACAATGAGCTCCAGCATATGTGGTATGGATCGGATATCTTCCCTCTTCCTAGACAGAGTCACCAAAAATCAAATTGTTGGAAAAAAATACAGTTTTATATAAAGGGAAATATGTGCGGTGCAACTAACCTAAGTCTTTACACCACCTTGCTAAATAATCTATAAACAGGCCAGGACTCAATAAAGTGTCCAAATTGCTAATTATAATCAAAGAAGACAGTCAAAACACTCAAATTTAAAATTTAGAATTGTGCTAGATCACGATATCGGTTATACTAGACTACAGCATCTCTTGATTTCCTACGAACTCCCCATGTTTTTAGTTTTTCTAATTGAGTCAAGTATCGCAAAAAAGGGACTTATCTCTGAACCCTCGCTTTGATCATCCAATAAGATACTTTACCTTGATAATAAATAAATAAATAAGATAAGACAAGATAATTTGTCTAGACATATAGGTAGGGATGGCAAGAGGTCTCATTCGGATTGAATGTCTAGACATTCAAATGCGATCCAGATAAACTCTGTAGACATATAAGTTTGCAATGTCCTCGTATTTGAAATGAATGAAGTCAACGAACTTATATGTGTCGTTAACTGTCAAAAAAAATCCCCAATGCCCTCCCCTGCTTTCTGGACGTAAGCATAGTACAGTACAGACCTATAACCCCAAATCACCTTTACGGCCAGAGGGAAGTACCGTCAAGCCCTACAAACGCGCATTGTTCTCACTCACGCACTCTCTCGGAAGCTTTCAAGGTGGCCACGCATCTGACGAGTTATGTAACCTGAGCTTGTTTAGCTATAGATTGTTAGAAGTGAACTCCTTAAACAGGATTTGCACATTTTGTGATATAAGTAATCGTACAAAATTCTTTTTAAGCATCGTTTTAGCCATTCCTTGGGGTGTTATTGAGGGGTTCAGTTCATTCATTCAGCTTTTCCTTCCCATTGGTGTTGGGGAGAATCCAGAATTTGCAGGAAATGAAGAATTTAAGAGGAACGAAAGAACCACATGGCTCCAACTCATGTTCAGTCTATCAAATTGTGCTGTTTTGGTCCCTGGCCAAGCCAGCTGGGTTCATCTTACCATTTTCGTGAGCTGAACTGAGCCAACTAGCTATCATTAAAAAGAGAAGTCCTCAGCCTATCTCTGTCATCAAGGGAGAAGACCAGTCCTCCTAATAAACATGTAAACAAGTCAACAGAAATTCACAGAAACAGGGAGCTCATCCCTTGGCTTGAATCTGAGATGGGAGCACAATATAAAAGTAATACAACTCTCAGTGGTGGGAGGACTATAGACAATACAAATGAATTAAAGGAATTTTTTTTGTTTTTTTTTTAAAGGTTGATTCTCAAGACTGTACACAAAAAAGTTCTGGGATAAGGGCATTATGTGAGGGCAATAAGCTATGGAGATGAGGAAAATTTATAAAGAAAGTTCGTTGCACCAAGGATTTTTCTGGGAGAACATCTTTACACCCATTCCCAATCTCACACCCATTCCCAATGATAAGCTTGGATGGGCTTTTAAAGGTTTTGCCCTAGCTATTATTACTCAGATTCCGCACACCCATATTTGACTGGCAAGTGCTCAGCATGACCTAGGTTTCGAGAACTTTCAAAACTTTTGTGTGCTTTAGTCTAAATAAGTGTTTTGATTGTATTCTTATGTAAAAGCCATGAGTAACCCATATAGGTATTCAACTAATTCAAGTGAAATGACAAGCTCGAACAGCACAAAGTGCCACATGTCTCCTTCTAGAGATTGCAATACCAAGTGCTTCATATTGCGAAGCTGCTCATTGACGAGGGAGATGGTCCACCGAAAATACCGGAACCATGGTCCTCTCTTTACTTCACAAACCAAGTCCCGATTTAGTAGACTCCTCAGGCTTTGTCAGCCACCTGAGAGGACGACAAAGTGTCCAAGAAATTTGCCAAAATCAGCACTGAAGTTCCTCAGACGGTGTTGCTCTAATAATGTTATCCAATGAAGTTTGACCTCTGTTTGCTGCAAATTTGCAGTCATTTTCACGTGATTATCACTATTACCTGCAGGTGATTGTAACTATTAACTGCAGCTAAGCGTTCGACAAATGCGTGAATGCTACCTTCAGATCACTTGGAAGCTGTAAGCTTACCAATTTAATCTCCTAGGCTGATATCATGAAGTTCATATGAAACTCCGACTTAAGAATGGAAGTGTAGGCTGGAGATAAGTGCCTGAGAGTGTAAAATGTACATAGTATCAAAATAGTGTTGAAGAGAGGAAAAAGACGGCTGATTTTAGGGAGGGACAACTGCTGATGCGTATGTAGCTACTGACAGAGTGAGCATCTAAAGTCTGATGATAGAGTAGCTGAACGCCTAGGGAGGAGGATGTGGTCTGAAGTCCTATTGTCCAAAAAGTTGGAATCATGTGACTTTCCTTTCCTATGCAAGACTCAAGGGGAGGATGTGATCTGCAGTCTGATTGTCCAAAAAGATGGAATCCTGTGACTTTCCTTTCCTATGCAAGACTCAAGGGTATGAATTTAAATTTGGATTTGGATCGAGTACTGGCACTTTGGAATTTTGCATATGAAAAAGCGTTTGGTGAATATTATTGTAGTGGTTCATTGAGGTAGATGAGAACCTTAAAAACAAACAGAATAAGAAAGCTAACCATTTTGATGCCAAAGTAAACTGAACTGTCAATAAATTGCATCAAAAAGATGAAAAAAGCTATCTGGTCATTTCCAAATCTTCATCATTTCTCTCATCTTTGCATCGAGAGCTTGTCGATGACCTGCATAACAATTGACACATGATGACCTGCATAACAATTGACACATGTTTGGAGTGCATGCTCTTGGAGTCCTTAATTATTTTACCCTCCTTAAAGAAGTCATGGACTTGCCATAAATGAAACCTTGTTCTTCAAGGGTTCATGAATCCTTGGAGAAGACAACTTAAACCTTTGTGAGCTTTTACCTTATAGCAATGATGCATCATTCTGTCTTCTGCAGAGGCTGGTGCTGATGGCCTCTTTGTTGAGGCTCCTCATAACGATGAGGAGCTAAGAGAGATTGGTCGAAAATTATGTTGGAAGACTCCTTCCCAGCAGCAGCAAGAAAAAGAAAAGAAACAAGCTCAACATAAAAAATAAATTCAGCTGAGCTGGCAAGATTAGTTATAGGATTAGTTAGCAAGATATTTTTCACAACCAATGTATGTAAGACATGATTTATCATTTAAGCATCAATACAACAGTAAACAGAGAATAACTTTCATATACTCTCTCTCTCTCTATCTCTCTGTGCTTCCCTCTCGAATTCATTGCAAGCTGATTGCATGATTGATCGAGATCGAGGATGTGTTCACAACAGAAACTATGACAAAGTAAAGGGTTACAAGATTGCCAACATGATTGCCGGGGGGGAAGACCCCTTTACACACACCCGAAGAGTTGAGGGAAATGGGCTTCCACTTTATTGTCCATCCACTAACAGCATTATATGCTTCAGCCAAGGCTATGGTTGACATCTTCAAGATTCTAAAGGAAAATGGGACTACCAGGGATCACTTGGACAAGGTTGCTACATTTTCCGAATTCAACAACCTGATAAAGTTGCAGTCCTGGTATGAGCTAGATTCAAAGTTTAAATATTCCTCGAAGCCATGATTAGCTGATTGAAATTTGGACTATTCTAAACAGTATAGTGACTTGTATTCTGCAATTTGAAATAATGAGCTCCAATTATGCTTTGTGTACCAAGAACTCATGCTTGTGCATTGACATGTCTGCCTGAGTGTTAAATCTCAAGCATCTTAATCAGAAATAAACAAAAGAAAGCATCAAATTGATATCAGACTTCCATCAATGTGTCTTCCTTGTCATGAACTTAAATTAAGACATCATGTTGTTACATTTGTTTGTATCCTGTGTTCCAGGAGTTAGGGCATTGGGATTTCTCTTCTGTTCCTGTCAGAATTGACGATTTTAGCGTTCACATTTAAGTACTTTCTAGTGGTGTCAGGCCATTCTACATGATCATATTTTTTCCCTGAAACGCTTTGAATTTTCTCCCAAAATCCTCTAGCAATCCAGGGTATTGTTGACGTCACAATTTAAGTGGGACTTCGACGTATCAAATTGCAATGACCTAACATGATTGTTATTGTTGATGTCATGTACCCAAGGAGCAACTGTAAAATCTTCTTCCTATCAAAATGATTTTAAATTGATAAAGAATTAATGTCATCCAGGGTATAAGTGTGTGTGTG
>NCQV01130092.1:17093-30807 GCA_002740545.1 Lophocereus schottii | reverse complement strand
CAGTTATCTCTCATTTTCCCTCCAAGATCTCATCTTTAAAGTTTCAATCTTGGCTCATTCTTCCCAGCACCTGACTTGATCGTCGGAGGGGCGTTTCTTGGATCCACTCCCGAGGTCCGCCTTTTTTGGCAGGTCTAAAGCTCTACGCCGAGTTAACTTCGAAGATTGCCACGCGTAAGTTTACTCTTCCGACTCATCATAAAACTTAATTTTTCGGAAACATTTTCGGAAAAGAAATTTGAAACCAACGTTAAAGCTAAATGGTAATTAGTTGTAACCCGCATATATCTATCTAGATTTGATACCTCCTTGTGTCTCGTAACGTCTAATGTGATAATACAAGTACACCGATGTTATTGCCAATCCCAATTTGATACAGTCATACTAAACACATCCAAGTCATCAAAATTTTGTCCAAGAACACATGACCTACGGACACCCTGTGGGATCTAGTGCATTCGAACTCAATTCCATTTGGCCGATGTATATTCACTGAACCTTTGTACATATTTAGATTACATTAATCTAGAAGACAACGAACCAAGTATATGTATTTTTACATAAAGCTTATCTTTGTGATATGCTTGATTGTTACAGTATAAATTACACTTGTTCATGGTTTTCCCCTGTGCAAGAGGATGTAAAAACTGACAGTCAATGTAGGCAAATGTGGATCTAAATTCGTTTCAAATGGCAATTCTGTATAATTTCGCAGCTAAATTAAGCAAGTCATTGGAACTACCGAACTATTTGTAGTTCTGCTTCTTTAGTATTGAGCAGTTGAAAATCTTTACTAATTATTTAATACAAGAACGTGGTTACTCTGATTGATATAAAGTTCTCTGTCAGTGTTTGCCAGAAAAAACAAAAAGGCTATGCACATAAACAATAGTCACATTCTCCCTTTGAAAACGAATTGCTGCTTCAACTTTTCACACAAATTAAGTGGGAAACACATTATTGTTTGTTTTTCATTTTGAAGGCCATCATTCCCACCTTATTTCATAGACAAATTATCCCCTCAAATTGACCAATCAGCAAACAAAGATATCAAAAGCAAGACAAATGCACACTCAGAAATCAAACTTCTACACAATTGCAATTAAGCAAAATGCATATGGTATGGTTACTTGTGCTCATATGCTGCTTCTGTCTTCTTTTCTTCATGCCATCCTCCTGTGCTTCGGATGCAATTCCTTTACATCAGACACTCAGAGATGGCGATACCATTGTTTCGAGTGATGGACAATTTGAGCTTGGATTCTTCAACTTCAGTTCGAGGAGGTACTTGGGTATATGGTACAAAAGCATAGCTAAGGAGACAATCATTTGGGTAGCAAATAGAAACACACCTCTCAACAATTCGTTAGGAGCTCTTAAGCTCACAACCCAAGGAAACCTACTATTACTCAACTCTTCCAACATTCCTATCTGGGCATCATACAATGATAATGCCAAGACTGCCAGAAACCCGGTTGCTCAACTCTTGGGAACTGGCAATTTGGTGATCAGAGAGGCAAATGATGAGGACCCAGATCACTATTTGTGGCAAAGTTTCGACCATCCAGGTAATACATTCATGCCCACTATGAAATATGGCATCAATCTTGAGACTGATTTGAATAGGTACTTAACTTCTTGGAAGAGCGACGATGACCCTTCCGAGGGAGCCTACATAAACAAGCTTGACCCAAGCGGGTTCCCTCAGATGTTCCTCTGGAAAGATAACCAGATTGTCTATCGCTCGGGGCCTTGGAATGGGGAGAGGTTCAGTGGGATGATCAACTTGAAGCCCAACCCGATTTACTCTTACGAGTTTGTAAATGATGGCAAAGAGATTTACTATCGGTATGATTTAAAGGATAGCTCAATACTGTCAAGGATGGTGTTGCACACAAATGGGGATTTGGAAAGATTGACTTGGACTGGGGGAGATGGCCCAAGTAGTTGGACACTATACCGGAAAGGACAGATGGACGACTGTGATAAATTTAGCCGATGTGGTCCGTTTGCTAAGTGCAACATCATGAACTCCCAGGCTTGTTGTTGTCTACATGGGTTTGAACCCAAAGATGAGACAGCTTGGAACCGCGGTAATTGGTCAGGTGGGTGTGTTAGGAGGCATAAGTTGGATTGTGGGAGTGATGGGTTTCAAAGAGTGAGTAGGCTCAAGTTGCCTCATACTAGGAAGGCTTGGTACGATGGGAGCTTGAGTTTGAAGGAATGTAAGAAGAGGTGCTCGGAGAATTGTTCTTGTGTCGCTTATGCTAATTCTGATGTTCGGAATGGGGGGAGTGGATGCTTAATGTGGTTTGGTGACTTGATCGATATTCGAGAATATGCAGCTGCAGGGCAAGATCTTTATTTGAGAACTTCTGTCTCTGATTTAAGTAAGTTGGATAGATCAATTTCTCTGTTACCTTGATTCATCAGAGGCTTGCATTTGTCTTGGCTTCATTTTGTTGGGGTTTGAATTGCAGCAAAAGATCAGAATCCGAGATGGCCGATCAAGATCCTAGTGCCTGTACTGGCAATAGGAGTAGCTCTCTTGGTGTTAAGCATAGTCTTGCATACGAAATTTCGAAACAAGGCCAAGATAAAAGGTCACAAGATCACTTTGATTTCCTTTTTAATTAGTTCCATATTCAGTACGTGTATGATTTTACATATGAATGCAACTTTGACATGAGAACTATCTACGTTTGCTCTGTGGTGGAACTTCTTCTTTTGCTAGAAGATCACATGGAAAGCCAATTTTTCTGCATATTCTATCTCACTTTCATAATTTGTCTCTCTCGTTCCATCAAGGTTCCATCTGTTTCCTTACATGCTGCTTTTGTTGATGGTTGATCATACTGTCAGTCTAAGGTCTCTTTGGTTCGTCTTGACCACCCCCCCCCCCAAAAAAAGGGAAAAGGAAAAAGAGTTGGTGTGTTTGATCATACTCGTATTTCATTTTTATGTAAGTATTAGGCTTGAAGTGTTGGCACAGAGCTATCTGAATCATATGTACAGGTTGGAAATTACATGCAATGTCAGAAATAGCAATATCTTAAGGATTCATTATATGTACAGCTTAGACATCAATAGTATGCTTATGAATAGTTTATGAAAACCAAGTTCTCCTTTTCGGATAAACTAAGTTGGTCATGTAACTGATTGCAGGAATAATGCCACAGTTCCGAGGGGAAGAACCTATGAAAGAAACAGAGGAAAATGATCTAGAGCTCTCCATGTTCAGCTTTGAAGCAATAGTTAATGCCACAAATAACTTTTCACGGGAAAACAAGCTAGGGTGTGGTGGATTTGGACTTGTTTATAAGGTACATAAGCTAGAATCTGAATGATGTGGACTCCAAAATGACATATTTGAGGCTAAAAATGCCCATTATTTAGTAAAATATTTAGGTCCAAATCATATATCAACCATTGTGTCTCGTTCTGCATCAACTGGGAAAACATGCATAATCGTTCTCATTTGTTGTGATGGGATTCAGGGTATATTGAAGGACGGAGAAGAAGTGGCTGTTAAACGGCTCTCAAAGAACTCAAGGCAAGGAGTGGATGAGTTCAAGAATGAGGTTTCGTGTATGGCAAAGCTCCAACACCGAAACCTTGTGAAACTTCTCGGCTGTTGCATCAAAGGGGAGGAGCGGATGCTCATATACGAATTCATGCCTAACAGAAGCTTAGACTCCTTTATATTTGGTTAGCCCCCTCTTATTGCATTTACACATTGTTCTCTTATGACATTTTTAAAAAGTAGCTAACTAAGACATGTGAGCAGATGAAACACGAAAAGCTGCGCTTGACTGCCCAAAGCGGCTCTGCATTATTTGTGGTATCGCTCGAGGGCTTGTATATCTCCATCATGATTCTAGGCTCAGAATAATCCACAGAGATCTCAAGGCTGCCAATATCCTGCTTGATCAAGACCTCAACCCCAAGATTTCAGACTTCGGCATGGCTAAGATCTTTGGAGGAGAGGAGACTGAAGCAAATACCACTAGAGTTGTTGGAACATAGTAAGATCGTAACTCCTCCAGTTAATCATATATACTGTAAATCTAGCAAATGGATTGTTTGGTTTAGATCAGAAGAAAACTGATTAGTGCAGTATTTGGTTAGTGTCAGATTGGATTTAAATTGGGTCATATTGGTTATATGATCTTGATCGTTACAAGCTTATTTTTGGTATGCTAAATGAGCCTGTAAAGAAGATGCAGCCAATCTGAGGAAAATTTTGATTCATTTTCGGGTTATGATAAGGTTTTTTAAAATTTGGCTTGGCGACAAGGTTGGTGTAGTCTAGACATAGTCAGGTGTGGGCACTTTTGCCTAGTTAGTCTTACTTGCCCAGATCTACATTGGATTACTCACTTCATCTGTAATTCCTTTCGCAGTGGCTACATGGCTCCAGAGTACGCTGTCGATGAACTGTTTTCTCCCAAAACCGATGTGTTTAGTTTCGGAGTTTTGGTATTAGAGATAGTAAGTGGGACAAAGAACAGAGGATTTAATCACCCGGACCATGACCATAACCTTCTCGGGCATGTAAGTCAACCCCTTCTATACTTTCAGCAAAACAGAATTTCCCAGATTCCATTAGAACAACATAGACTGACAGAACTTGCTAACAAAAATTTTCTCCCCCTCAATAATCCAAAGGCATGGAGGCTCCACAAAAAAGGAAGATTGCTCGAGTTGCTTGACCCAATAGTGAACGAATCATGCGTGCTGCCAGAGCTGATTCGATCCATCCATATTGGACTATTATGTGTCCAACAATCTCCAGAAGACCGGCCAAGCATGGCAATGGTGGCATTGTTGCTAGGGAGCAGCACTGAGTTGCCCGAGCCTAAGCAACCAGGCTTCTTCACTCCGACGAAGTTCCGGGTAGGAGGGGCACTACCAGAAATGCTCGATGAATCAGCGAATCAGATCACCATCACGGGCTTGGATGGTCGATAAACTGAGAAGAGGGGCCAGGGGTGAGCCAAATAAAACTTGACTCAACTCAAAGTCCCAGAGTTGGGATGATATGTACACTGAGTTACTGAGCCAGTTCATAGAATCAAAATGGATGTTTTCATTGATTGCAAAGTACTCCGAACTCCATTCAGCAGTACACTTGATTTCAAATTAATACGAGACTCCAATGAATGTTTTATGTCTATACTCGTCCTCTTCATAGTATGGTGGGTGAAGAATTTGGAACAAAGATAAGAATTTTGGGACAAAGATGAATTAATTCTTGGTCACGGTTTTTATGTGCCGTGTACCTCTTTTCTCTCTTGCTCCAACTTGCCAATTACATGTGCCTTAAATAATACAGAAACCTAATTCTACTTTGCTTAGGAAAGTAATTACAAGATAGAATAATATAAAAGATACAGTATCTTCTTGAAGGTATTCCATTCCTAATACAACTCATATTTCTAATACTCCTCCTCAAGTTGGAGCATATAAGTTAACCATGCCCAACTTGCTGTTGAGAAATTGAAACTACCTCTTATCAAGTGCCTTGGTGAAAGTATATCAGCGGGTTGATGCTGCAAAGTCACATGCTTAAGCGTAAGTAAACCGCCGATGAGTTTTTCACGAACGAAATGAAAGTCAAGTTCGATGTGTTTAGTTCGTTCATGAAACACTGGGTTCTTGGCGATATATAATGTTGCTTGGCTATCATAGAAGAGTGTCATGGGTTGCTCATGAAAAATTCTCAAGAAAGCTAAAAAACTTTTGATCCAGATTAACTCACTAGTAGCCACAGCCATGGCCCTGTATTCTGCCTCTACCGTCAATCTAGACATCGTTGCTTGCTTCTTCGTTTTCCAGGATATAGGAGAACTGCTGAGTGTAACAAAATATTCTGTTAAGGATCGCCTGGAGAGCGTGCAGGCTCCCCAATTAGAGACACAAAAGCCAAAAAATTGCAAATTGTTATTGGCTTTCAAGAAAATGCCTTCTTCTGCACTGCCTTTTAGATAACGAAGCACTTTACGTGTCGCTTCCATGTGTTATGTTTTAGGTGCCTGCATGAATTATGGGAGAATATGGACCGCATACGTCAATTCGGGCCGTGTAATGGTGAGGTAAATGAGTTTACCTACCAATCGATTATAGCGAGTGGTATCATTCAAGATTTGTCTTGTCGCCATTACTAGTTTGTGATTTTCCTCAATAGGAAAATCAACTGGTTTGGTCCCCAATAATCTACACTCGTCCAAGATTTCCAAAGTATATTTTCTTTGACATAAGAACATTCCCTCAGGACGTCGTGCCACCTCAATACCTAAAAAATATTTCAAGGGCCCTAGGTCCTTGATGCTGAAACATGTATGAAGATAACTTTTAAAATCCTTCGTAGCTTGAGTGTCGTTGCTGATGTCATCAATATACACCAATACTGCTAATAATGTATCCCCTTTGCGATAGACAAATAGGGAGTAGTCTGCATAAGACCGAATGAAACCATACTCACAGAGTTTTGAGGATAGTTTAGCAAACCATTGCAGAGAAGCTTCACGAAGTCCGTACAATGATTTTTGTAGGCGGCAGACCTTATTTGGATTTGGGGAGGAGAAGCCGGGATGCATTTTCACAAAAACTTCCTCTTCTAGATCTCCATGCAGGAACGCGCTGTTTACATCCATCTGAGGTAAATCCCAATCCCTCGCAACTACAACTGATAGAAAACACTTGACACTTGTCATTTTGGCAACCAGTGCGAAGGTTTCATTATAATCGAACCCTTCAATTTGATAATCTCCTCGTATCACCAATCTTGCCTTGTATCATTGAATGCTCAAATAACTTCACCCAATAAACCCATTTACAACTTATGGGTTTCTTTCCTTGGGGAAGATCTTCCACAACCCATGTCTTATTGGCTTCTAGTGCATGAATCTCCTCTGCCATGGCCTTTTTCCAAAGTGGATCTTTAATGGCTTCCTGAAAATACTTGGGCTCCACAACTTTGGTCAAAGTAGCTAGCAAAAGTTTGTGAGATGCAGAAAATTTTTCAAATGACACATAATTTGCTTATAGGATAACGCGTACCTAAGGAGCTCTTGTGGGACAGGTTAGCAACAGATAGTCTGCTAAGTGAGCTGGCCGCTTCCTGGGCCGAGTAGAACCCTGCTGTGAATTCTCCCCCCGAGCCCGCACATCACTGGACTGTTGGCTTCTTGGCTGGGATGCCTCCCCCTAGTCCTGCATTGGAGTGGGCCGAAGGGAACTCGGGTGGGAGGCTTCTGCATGGGCTTGTGCAGAATTGCCTGATAGAATAATATTGTAAATATTTTTATTTTTGGCAAATATTGTACTAATATTTTGTTGCTATTCTGTTGATTGATCCGGAAGATAGGGCTGAATATTTTCCTTTTCCTTGGGTTCCTCTTGATCTCTTGTAATATATACCATGGTGTAACTCTCTCCGATGGATGAATGAAGGAAAATCATAGTTGTCCATTGTCTGCTTAAGCTCTCTTTTATCATTGCCTGCGTCGGACAACCCACGCTAAACTGGGCCTGGTGTTTCTCCTTCGTCGGTCTGGACGGGGAACTCGTGGGGTTCGTCATCCTGGCCCAACGTCAAAGCTCCTTCCGTCTCGGTGACGAGCTGGCAGAAGTCTAGACTAACAGTGGGCACCTCAATTCTAGGCTAACAAATGATGCAAGTCCATAAGAAGTCTCAGAAGAACATTACAATTGGCAGAAGGGGAACACATATTGTGAGAAATGCATATGGACGCAGCTCGATCCAATCATTGTAAAACGTTATACGAGGAGAACATAACCATTGGCAAAAGGAGAAGGTTGAAAGCTATTCACTTTTTAGGGTTACTCCGTGAAAAATGCATAAAAATGCACTTTTCTTTTATACTCTTTAGTTTAATGTTTTTAATTTAATTATATCTTCCTTCTAGTATATAATCTTAGCCTAGGAGGGAAATTTAATTATATCTTCCGTCTAGTATATCTTCCCTCTAGTATATAATCTTAGCCAAGGATTCCAGTATTACTCAAAAAAAAGACAAATTAAGTAAGACATAAGTAACAATTAGGGCATTTTTTTTTCGTTGTTTAATAGAGGTTGGTAAATAGATAAATTTGTTAAAAATTGATAAAAGTAGGTAGAAGTCGATTTCTTTTTTTTGGGAATAATTGATGGATTTTGGTTAAAGTTGGGAAATATTGGAAGAAGTTGATAGAAGCTAAGTTAGACAATATTGGTAAACAATGTAATGGGTGCGGGTTTCTTTGTAAAAATTTTTGAAAGTTACTGGTAAGAGCCAGTAGAATTGAAGTTGATACAACTTGGTACAAATTGGTACAACTTGGTTAGAGCTAGAAAAGATAGAAAATTTTTTTATAGAAGTTGGTAGAAGTTGGTAAAAGTTGGTGAGAGTTGGTAAAAATTAATAAAAATAAATTTACCAACAAAAGGAACAGACCCTTAGTTTAGGAACTTTTGTTTGGGAAATTTCCCCAAAAACAAATGGACAAAGCCAATTTACTCACAATGTCGAAAATAATTTACCTAGGTCTGTCCATATTTGATAAAATAACTAAATAAATGAAATGATTAAAAGCGTAAAAATGAGATGAGTGGCGTGGAAGATATTGTAGATATTTATAGATGAAAAGTTTGAGGGGGAAAATGAATAAGGCATGAGAGCTGAGGAATTAACAATTACAAATTCAATTGTATTTTCTTTCCAAATGAGAGTTTATTCGTTTTGTGGGGAAGGAATAAGTATGAAATATGAAGAAATAAAAAGTAGTAGGAAAAATATGACAAAGACATTGTACAGAATAGTCTTTTTTTTTTCCATAATTTGCAATTGGGAAGGAAGATTAATCAAGGCTGCATCATTCAATCTGGGAGTAGCATCAATTTTAGTAGCTGAAGCAATGACGATGCGTAACGGGATCAAAGTCGCAATACAAGCTAGGTTCAAGAATATGCCTATTGAAGGCGACAACAAACTTCTCATTTAAGCCATGAAATGTCAAATTCAAGCACCATGAGAGATTCAAACTCTATTACAGGATATCACTGCTTACTTATAGTGCTGTAACAGCGTTACCATCACTCGTATATTTAGGTAAGGAAACAATGTAGCCGACTGACTGACTAAGTAGGTTTATCACTTCATTCCACATAATTGTGGGATGAGGTTCCGTATATGGACATGCTTCATATCTGTTCAGCACTAAATTGTCATATTTTACATGTCTCTCTTGCCTAATTTTAGGTAGCAAAATAATATAATTTTGGGATATTTACTTGTTCTATTTAATTTTTGTAGGAAATAAGTTTGGCGGAGCAAGTCACACGTTTGTGGAAAAGTTACGGAGAATTTAGGAGGTTTACGACCATGTTCTGGAAGTTCAAGTCTTTGCCCATCCCTCGATCATCCGTTACTCACCTTCACTTGCCGTGAAGCCTACGGATGTCCACAAATGCCGCCCCCAACTGGCCACAGTCGTGGCTAAGACCACGTCCAGCCGTGGCCATTGGCACGACCGTGGCTTGGCCTGGCTGCTTTGCCTGTAGCTCTGGACAGCGGCACGCCACTGCTACTTGTGTCCACACGCATGGCTTGCATCGTGTCGACTTAGCGGTCTTTTCAAGCGCGATTTGTGCATATTTTAGGGGGACCTTTGGAAGACGTTTTTAGAGCTAGGTTTAGTTTATGATTTGCCACTAAAACCCCATTAGGGGGAGAATAACTTAAGTAGATTAGTGTACATTATGTAGACGATTGTGGATTTTGCTATTGGAGATTAAGTTTCTCTTCTCACTCTCAGTCTCTCTCTCTTTAATCTCATGCTTCTTGTTTTGTTTGCTACTTTATTAATTCTTTCTTTTGATTTTCTTTTTAATGTTTAGTTGTGATTAAAATTGTGATCTTTGATTATGATTAGTTTAAGAAGGCTAGCTGATCTTGCTAAACCTTAGCCTACCTTGTTTGTCTTTGCATTTGTGGTTTTTTTTCACGCCCATTAAGTATTTGATGAAATACTTGAATGAGTTTTCATTCATGTTTTGGGGCAGTTGACTTGTACTGAAGGGTGAGGTTAATTGCCTAGTGTGGGTAGAGAGGATAGCTAGTGTGGGTAGATAGGATAGCTAGTATCTGGATATGAAAATAGTCCAAATCCTAATTAGATTAAGGTTGCTACTCTTGTAGTTTAATTGGACTAACCCCTTGAAAATATGTGATTAGAGAAATTAAACTAGCCTTTGACCCTTGAAAGAGGGCTTGTGTGAGCTTTTAGATATGGTACAATCGATCATATTTGAATGCTAGCATAACTTGAAAAGGCGAAGGTTTGACCCGGATTAGTTGGTTAATATTGGTTTTAATTATAATCAAAGTCCTTTATGTTTGGCTTAGTAGTTTAATTTCTTTTCTTATCACCTTTTTGATGTGTCGAGATTGATATGTGTTGGTCCGATTTGGCTAGTTAAATTACCTTAGAGGGGATGAATAAGGTGATGATCAAAGTCACAAAATAATCGAAATAGAAATGTGAAAAATGTAAATGTGGACAAAATACACAATTTATATAGGTTCGGCCATGCCTAATTCTCTACCTGCTGGGGTCTCTCGCCGATGGAATTTTGAACCTTATTCATTTATTAGGTCAGTCGATTACACGCGATTCACTAATCGTACAATCAACTAGTTGCACAAAAGTTACTTTGCACTTTTGACAGATATACGTATACGAGCATGGGGCGGGGGCCCCATGGAAAGGGTTACAAAAAAAGGCACCCTACAACTCTAGGTGTCCTAACGTACGCGTTACTTCTCAACCTTACTTGAGTAGTCGGCGCTTTAACTAATTAACCCAACCCAATACAAAGAAAGATAACAAAATACATTTTATAATAAGGAGTAAATAAACACAATAGATATGCCAATATAAGCTCGATGTATCAAGTTTTCTCAACGTCTTCTTGATTTGCAAGTGTAGCTCTATTTCTTCTATCATTTTGAGCGGTAAATGTCTCCCTATTCATAGGCAATGATGTTGAAGAGGTTGAGAGATCATTAGAAAAGCGGTCATTGCTTTAAAAAAAAGAAGGATGATCTTCAATATAATTTCATGGCCTTGAGATCCGTCTTTTAAGCCTTTGAATTCTGCAGTGTTGCTCAATGTCTATCACCTTGATTCTCAATGGCTACTTGCCTTATTTTAGCCGAAAATCTTGCTAAGCAGATTATCTATAAGCTGATTTAAAGATAATCACATTTGATATCATTTATAGAATAAATCAAGATTATCATTTATAGTAAGAAGCAATATCATTTATGTATAACATTTATGTAAATGCTAGGGAGCATAACATTATGGATAAATATATCGAGATAATAGAATATATCATTTATGTATAAAGATGATCACATAACATAATAGCATAAGATATGACGTAATTAATATTAGTCATGCTCACCTTCTAAAGATAATTAAGCCAATTAAAATTTGAAAATTTGAAAATCAAAGTTTTTCAAATAGGAAGTAAATGGTAAGATAACATCACATTTGATTTGGTAAGAATTCAAATTTTAATTTATATTCATGTTGTTGAAAGAAAAATTCAAACCCTTGATTTTTTGTTGTTCGCTGACAACAAAATATTAACTTCTGTCTCATTTACAAGGTCTTGAACTATATTTCAAGGCCTTGAAATATAAGCATTGAACTGATTACCTATTATTTCAACCTCCTTGGACCATAAAGCAATTTCTATGAGTACTTTATTAATTCTTTGCTTTGATTTTCTTTTTGATGTTTAGTTGTGATTAGAGTTTTGATCTTTGTGATTAGCCTTTAAGATGGCTAGTTGATCTTGTTTAAACCTCAGCCTACCTTGTTTATGTTTGCATTTGGGATTTTCTCTCACACCCTCAAAGTGTTCAATGAAATAGAGTTTTCATCCAGATTTTGGGGCACTTGACTTGTGTTGAAAGGTGATGTTGATTGTCTAGCGTGGGTAGAGGGGATAGCTTGTGTTTTTTTTTTTTTTTTTGTGCGCTAATGAGGGGCTACGCCCCTAAGATAAATTCATTACTCTCGGATCATACGAGTCCAAGAAACATTACAACAGTCTTGGAACAGAATAGGCTTTGCCCCACAGGGGGGTGTGCAAAAGTAGTCAATGATGACTCTTGCTTATCCCCTAAGTTTGCCAAATAATCGACCACTTTGTTGGTCTCTCTATAGCAATGCTCTAGCGTCACCTTCCACTCTGAATTGAGGATAAGAGTTTGGCATTCCTTCAGGAAGTAAAAATAGGGCTGGTTATGTGAGACTGAACCGTTGACCTTCTGTGCTACCACCAATGAATCCATATGGATTATAAGCTTTGTGACCTCACAGGTTTTCGCCATACGTAGACCTTGTAACAGTGCCTTCAATTCTGCTTTTACTGATGAACAGTATCCAAACTTTACCGTGAAACCTCTAATCCACTCCCCACGGTGCCCTCTCAGCACTCCACCGCCCCCTGCCAAGCCTAGATTCCCTTTGGCTGCCCCGTCTACGTTCAGTTTACACCAGTCAGGCGGTGGTATCCAACAAACATAGCGCTCAATTTTAGGACCCAAGTTTTGGTATCCTACTGTTTTCATTGCATCCAGAATGTTCTTGCATCTTCCGTCAATGAGCCTTCTGGGTTTGGATGGAATAAAGTTGCGTTCTTCAAAGATGCATCTATTCCTCCATCTCCAAATCCACCACAAGGCGGTTGCGAAATAGGTAGGCCAATCTCCATGAGATGTGCCAGCAGTAGCAAGATTTGAGCTAAGCCAGTTCCTCAACGGTCTTGCGAAGAACGTTGCTTGTTCATGGCAGGGAACAAGCAAGTACCATATTGTTCTTGCAAGGGAGCAATCCCGGAGTAGATGCAGTGTTGTTTCTTCAGCAGAATCGCAAACAGCACAGGTCGGGCTTGGGGCTAGTCCACGAGCAAAACGATTAACATTTGTCATTAAGTGTTCATGAGCAGCAAGCTACAAAAAGAAATTGATTTTTTGTGGTATTTTCCTCTGCCAAATAACCTCCCACAAGGAGTCCCTGTTGTTTTCAACCTCCTTCCGAATGATGGCTATCGCAGATTTCAAACAGAAGTTACCATGGCTGGACTCATTCCACACCATTTGGTCTTCATTATCCTCCTCAGGTTGAAGCTGATTAGAGGCTATGATTTTCAAGGCATCATCAGGTAAGCAATGGGCAAAAAGATCCCATTTCCAACCCGTTGCTACATCCCAGTATTCTTCTGCTGTTGCATCCTCTAAGTGAGGTGGAATATCTGAAATGGCAATATTGCAAAAAGGCTTCGCAATGGCCCAGTTGTGAATACCAAAAGAGGGTGCGTTTTCCATTCCCTACCTCCGTTCTCATGCCTTCTCTGAGATACTTTGCATTCTCCACCCTGCCCTTCCATGCATTCGATGCATTAGATTTAGCAGTAAACATGTCTATGTCACATCGGCCATCACAGTATCTTGCTCTTACAACTTGTGACCAGAGTTTATCTCTTTCATTGAGTAACCTCCAACCTAGCTTTGCAAGATAAGCCGAGTTAGTTTGTCTCATGGCCTTGAGTCCTAGATCTCCCATAGATTTAGGCTTGAAAATTTGGTTCCATGAAACGTGATGCATTTTCCTGTGTGTTTCATCGCCACCCCAA
>NCQV01130092.1:3777-15331 GCA_002740545.1 Lophocereus schottii | reverse complement strand
GGCTGCTAGGAATAGGCACTGAGCGTTTTAAAGCTATCAAAATTGGGTAGTGATCCGATTGATTTTGAAGTAGATGGCGCACACCCGCCTCTTCGAACCTCATTCTCCATTGAAGATTGCACAGTCCCCTATCTAGTCTAGCATATTTGCGAGTTTCCAGATTAGTCCCTCGGCTCCATGTATATTCTGGACCAGCGAATCCAAGATAAACTAGCCCGTTATTATTAATCCAATTGTCAAACTTAGTACATCGCCGCTGAAGACTGTCACTACAATTCTTGCGCTCTGTCATCGATCTTGTTTCATTGAAGTCTCCTGCTAGAAGCCATGGCTTCTGATTTTGGGATGCAAAGCCACCAAGTTCTTCAAAAAGTTCATCTCGGGTCTGCTCATTGGGGCTAGCATACATTGCTGAGAGTAGCCAACCCTCTTTGTTGCTCCTGGATGCGGTAGCCGTCACAAACTGTGAGTTGCACTCTTTTATTTGGATTGAGACTTCGCTGGTATGCCAAAACACCCAAATACCTCCACTAAAGCCCACAGAATCGACTCTATATTGTCCATCAAAGTCGACTTTCCGACAAAAATTATCGGCAATAATCCCACTTATTTTGGTCTCTACGAGGACCAAAATGCTCGGCCTATATCTTCTGAGCAGCTCCCTTAGAATGTACAAAAATCCTCTGCTAGCAACACCTTGAGCATTCCAAACCATAATGGGGTCTGATGTGTGTTTATTATTCATGGGATAACTAGGGGGAAAAAAAAAAGTAAATGGGTAAGCATGCCCTATTGGCTTGGGTTATTCTTCTCTCCTACTGCAGTAGGCCCACACCCACTTCTGCTCTTGTTGACTCCATAGGGACAAGAAGGTGATGTCTAACTTCCACAGCAACCATCTCGGCATTGTCAGCACCACGAGGTCCACTTTCTCTGAAAGCATGGTGGTATGGTTTGTTCTTGTTGGGAGGATCCCGATAGTGGGCAGTGGAGTGGGCTTGCTGTTTCGTAGGATTTACGGCAGAGGGAGATTGCCGCACTTCGTTTGCTATAGAAATTGGGCCTGGGTATGCATGTGGGGTGTGCTGGCTACTGGAACCATGTCGCAGCCCAAATCGTGTGCTTACATTTTCGTTACGGGGGCCCAGTGGCACTCTTGGGTCCGGACTTCTCTCGGCACAATCTTTGGGCTGGCATCTGCCATTGGGATTGCTTGTTGAGGTGGGGGCACAATTGGATTTGCATCTGACGTAGCATGTGTGGTAAGAACGCCAACACTGGCTTTTCCTTTTCCAGCACAGGTATATTTATGCCAGCTTCCAACTCAATTTCCATATCAACTTGTGAATCAATGGGATTTGCAATGTTATGCGTGGTAAGATTCTCCACCAAATCTTCCTCGTGAGTCTCATCGCAATTTTCGCCTGCCATATTATCCTCTGTCAGTATCGCGCACCTAGATCCCCACCTGTTAGGAAAGTGAGTCCTATTTTGAATATTTCTATTTCGCCTTTGATTCCTTTCCAAAGGTTGCTTTGTTTGATTCCCTGCTCGGTTTGCTAGACCCATCTCTGCATTTTGAATAGCTTGTGTTTGAACATGAAAACAGTTCAAATCCTCACTAGGTTAAGGATTGCTACTCTTATAGTTTAATTGGATTAACTCTATGAAAATTGATGGTTAGAACAATTAAATTAGCCTTCAACCCTTAAAAGAGGGCTTGGGTGAGCTTTTACGGTGCAATTGATCATCTTTGAATGTTAGCATAACTCGGGAAGGTAAGAGCTTGACATGATTAGTTGGTTAATCTTGGTTTTAATTATAATCAAGGTCTTTTCTGTTTGCCTTAGTAGTGTAGTTCTTTTTCCTATCACCTTTTTGATATATCTAGATTGATATGCTTGAGTTAGCTTTGGTGTTTGAAAACACAACTCCTTGTAGATACGACACATGCTCGCTGTTGCTAGCTACAACTATGCCGTACACTTCCGGCATAGTTTTTAACTCATCACTGTCCTCTATGTGGATAATTTAGGAGGAGAACACTTGAGATAAGGGCTTTCTAAACTGTATTACTTACCTTTCTTAAAAAATATATGTATAGAACAGTATGGAATTAGAAGTAATGGTATGGAATGAGACCTCATTTCTTTAGTTTTGTTTTTTTGATAGGAGAGAAATTTCTTTTAGAGAGAATACAAAGATGAGAAAGAATGAAAATAAATGGTATGTTCAGGGCATGTTCTTTTCATTGAAAAATATGAGTTAGGACATAGGTGAAATTAGTTGACATTGGTTGATGTGAGTTGAAATTGATATATTTTTTTTTGTTAAAGTGGGTAGAAGTGGGTTGAAGTTAGAAGATGTTGATATATTTTTTATATGATGGATTGAAGTGGACTGAAGTTAGAATTTTGGTTGTAGTGGGTTGAAATTGAAATTTTTGTTGAAGTTAGTTGAAGTTGATTGAAATTATAAATGGGAAAGTAATGGTAAAGAATAATAAGAAATGAGATTATTTTTTTTGGTTGAAAGAGCGGAAAGAATAACCCATTATGAGAAGCAATAGATAACTAAAAAGTGTCAAAATACAACAACTAATAGTTATTATAGATTTTAGAAAATATAGGAAAATATATGAAGGATGGAAGTTGTTTGATGGAATGGATACTTTGTATTACAATGCTTGGTTTCTTTTTTGCTTGCTTACAATTGAGCCCTCCTTGAGGGTATTTATAGCCATCCACTGCTTCGATAGACGGTGGAGATTGATTTGATCCTACGGCTATTATTAACCTTCTACAACATTCCATGTTATTATCTTCCGAATATCTAGATATTTTACAAGTATCTGGAAGTATCTAGATGATGTAGAATGTTGTAGAATCTTCTAGAAAGTTCTAAAAGAGTTTAGAGTAATCCGAAAGCTTGTACGATCATTGGAAATGTTCTTGAATGTTTTAGAAGGTTTTAGAGCATTTTAGAAGGTTCCATGATAATCTAAAAGATACCGAAATATTGTAGAGGATTCTAGAACATGAAGATATTTCTAGATTATTAATTCTAACAATTGATTAATTGCTGTCGGTATTTTTAGTTGTATAGAGTGGTTGCTATTGTTCATAGATTTTAAGGCATGAATTTAATGACTAATTACGGCGGAAAGACTACGTTTACACCTACCGTAGACTTTGATAATTTGCACTGCCAACACGATAAGGCCAGATAATTAATTCTGTTATTCAGCAACACACTGATATTTACTGACATTTTTCTGCCGCCAGAAAAGAACGGTTACAATGAGATTTGCGTGGCAAGATCAATAACGCACTTTGAATCAATGAAAGTAGTCGCAACACTTGCTAAGTGCATGTGTTGAACATGATAGGTTTGAACAGATTAGAGTAGTATGGGGCAGATTGGACCAGCTGTTAACAAGTTTGAGCATGTTCATTTTTAGAGGTACGGAATGTGGTATGGAGGATGAAGTACGGTACGTCGATGGAATTCGCTATCATTTGCGCTCTCTCCCCATCCAATATTGATAAAAGTAAACATCAAGTTTATTACACAACAGTGTCATGGTTCGACTAATTTGAGCACGGCTCAGTCAAATCTGGCTTGGTCAAAGCCCGGCTCACGTTTGCACTCGACGTTGCTTATCAAATGAAGCCAAGCAAAGTCTCCACTAGATCGAATAGGCTCCAAATTTCTTTTTTTGTTTGAGCAGTTTAGAGTGAATTGGAGCAGGTTAGAGTAGTTTGAGCATGTTAGACTAGGTTTGATTAGCAGTTAGCAGGTTTGAGCATATTTGATTCCATTTGAGCAGGTGCAAAATGATGAAAATGAATAGGCCCGAACGTACTCCTTGCTCCAGCATTCTCCAGCTTGTTCAAATATGCTAACTGTTTGTCAAACATACTCCAAATTGCTCAAACCTGCTAACTATTTGTCAAATCTATTCTAACCTATTTCAACCCACTCACAATCTGCTCTAGTCTACTAACTACTAGTGAAACATGTTCCAAAAACATTCTCCAACCTGCTTCAACTTGCTTTCTGTTGGCCAAATATACTTTAACCTAAATCAATTCGTTAGCTGTTTCTTTAATATACTCATAATAAATCGACCCTTAATTATTTACGGTATTAATGTTATAAAAAATACAAGAACCATTTGCTATTTTTTTATGCAAGTTAACAGCAAACATGTTTAAAAGCATCCGTCAAGTGTCACGCATGCACCTTATCAATGGCCTTGACAACTCACTAATCTACATACGCATGCATGTTACATAGTTTTTTTGTTCAAACAATTAATAATTTCAGCACCCATATTAAAAGCAACGNAAATCTACGTACGCTATTATTTACATAAATATCTGTTAGATGTAAATGAATATCTAGCAGGCAAAAAAGAAAAAAGAAAAATGTCAGCCAATCTCATGATGACTTTTGTCACAAAAATCAATTTACATACTTAATTCTTAACATCGCACCTTTTTTTTTTTTTTAATGAGAACAAAGGGGTGGGTGGGTGTTGCGTTATCATCAACAAAATGATAATGATCTTTGCACTGATTAATCATGTATAAATAGCACTTGCTTGATCGGCCACATATCATCCAATTTGTATGTGTTCGTCGACCGCCATGCCGACCGTAGCCTTCCAAAAACCCTCGGATACTCCCACCGCTGTCTTTCATCCATGCCGTTGGGGTGACCTTTTTCTCTCTCTAAGCCCCCTCCATGAGGTACTTGCTTTTTATACGCAATTCCTTTTTTGCATGTTTGCTTACGTAAATGCATGACTTCGTGTTGGATTTCGATTACTCAACAGCCATTTTAACTAAGTACAAGTGTAAATTGATTTGTTGAAGGGACGTTGAATAGTCATATAGGCCCTGTTTAGCAATCAGCTGTTAGCTGTTAGCTGTTAGCTAATTGCATTAGCTGTTAGCTGATTGCATTAGCTGTTTGACTTAGCTGATTGCATTAGCTGTTTGTGAAAAAAGTGTTTGGTAAAGTTAGTTGTTTCTAACAAAGCTATTTGATAAAATTTCACTTATACCCATTACTCAATTTCATTATTTTTCTAACTAAACAATTTTTCATTGGCTATTTATTTTTCTTTTCCATATGAATTATGAAGTAAGACTTATGTGATATATAAAATTACATTTATACTTTTTTTTAATTTTAGTACTTATTATCAAAATATATTTTTAATGTTATGATTTCTTTTTTAATAGTAATTGAAATTATGTGATATAAAAAATATTTATATATCATGTAAGACTAACTAACATAAATTATTTGTTAAATTAAGAAAGCATTAAAATTAAAAGCATTATCTTCAACATCATAACCATCTACAACTCTTGTCCCAAAAAAGAAAAAAATAAATTAAAAAATTTAAAGTACAAGCATCCAACATTCGAGAATATCATTTGTGAATAACATGTAATGTAAATTGGTCCAAATTATAAGATTAGTATGGTTATTATAATAGTAAATATCAAAAAACTCTTTGAAAAAGCTATCCCAAAGAGCTTTTTGTAAAAGAGCTTTTTGGGTATAAAAAGCTAATCTAAAAAGCTAATCAACCAAACACCCCAAAGAGCTTTTTGACCAGAGTCAAACAGCTAATACCCCAAAAAGCTCTTTTTGCACCCAAAAAGCTCTTTGCCAAACATGATCATACTGTTGTTTTAGGAAATCCGGGTACAAATGGAGAGAGAAGTTGAAGAGCTGAATGAGGTGGTAAAAATGGAGTTGTTGGGGAGCTCTAACAAGCCAACAGAGCAACTAGAACTAATTGATGCAATTGAACGTCTGGGAGTGGCTTATCACTTTGAGAAGGAGACTGAGGAGGCTTTGCTACAACATAATGCTATAAAGCACGATCAAGAGGACCTCTACCATGTCTCTCTCCGATTTCGTATCCTACGACAACATGGCTTCCATGTCTCCTCTGGTAATTTTTCTTCTTCTTCTTCTTCTTCTTCTTTCCCCTCTCTTGCTCAGAGCTGGGCGGTCGGCCGTTGGGCAATTTCTTATGTACTTCCGGGAGCACATGCTCTTATTGTCCACGTGTATATATATATTTGTCTCATGCGTCTATTTGTTATATATTAGTGTTTTAATATATATTTGCTGATGTGGCTCTTGAGAGTATGTGCTCCTATGAGTATGAATTTATTTAATCGATATAATTGGCTTTCTTTTCCAATTTTCATGATATTCAGGATGTAAAATTTCTATTGATTGATCATGTTGATAAAGTAAATTAAAGTTTAATTTGGAAACAAATAAATAAATAAGTAATCTACGCATTCATAAAACACAAGGTTAATTTGGAAATGAATAAATAAATAAGTAATCTACACATCCATAAAACACACAGATGTTTTCAAGAGGTTCAAGGATGATAAAGGAGGCTACAAGGGTGAAGTGGAGGGCATCCTAAGCTTGTACGAGGCCTGTCATGTTAGAATTCAGGGAGACAACATTCTTGATGAAGCTGCTGAATTCACAACTGCATATCTTAAATCTGTGGTGAAAGAGTTGAGACCTCCTTTGGCTGAACAAGTAGCTCATGCTCTTCATCAACCCCTCCACAGGGGCATGACTCAAGTGGAGGCAAGGCAACAGATTGCCTTCTATGAGCACAAACCTTTTCACAGCACAAACTTGCTCAGATTCGCAAAATTGGATTTCAATCTGCTTCAATCACTGCACCAAATGGAACTTACTGAAGTTGCTCGGTAACACTATTTCTAGCTCTCTTAAAGAACACGTCCTAAGTATTTAACTCTGAAAGTCTTTTTGAGCCTCTGATAAACCCTAAAGAACATACGAAATGCATGTTGTCATTGGTGAACCAGATGGTGGAAACCATTTCATAGCAAGATGCCATACACCAGAGATAGATCTGTGGAGGCATACTTTTGGGCACTGGGAACCTATTATGAGCCTCAATACTCGTTCGCCCGGAAAATATTAACCAAGGTGGTCTTGTTAACTCAGTTGTTGGATGATACATATGATGCATATGGAACCATTCAAACACTGGACCTCCTTACTCATGCCATTAATAGGTTTAGTCTCTCTTGCCCTCTCACAAATCTTTAATCACATCACAATCAAATTATGATTAGCCTTGATTATTATGCCTATAAAATTTTCAGGTGGGAATATAGTTGCATGGCTCTCCTGCCAGAAGATATCAGATGTTGTTATCAAGCACTTCTTGAAACTTTCGACAGTTTTGAGCAAGATCTGGCCAAAGAAGGGAGATCATACTGCATACAATATGCAAAAGAACAGGCAAGTTCAAATGAACGTTTTTTTTTGTTTTTTTGTTTTTTTTGGGTCACATAGAAAGGAAACAAAGAGGTGAATTGACGAACCCCATTACCTCATACATGGCATCCATCAGGATGCTCTCAAGTATGGCCCTCAATCCTCGAGCTCCTGTATTCTTGCGTATTGCTTTTCTAGCAATTAATCTCAAGGCCTTTTCTGTGAAATGCAGTTTCACCTGAAACAACGGTTAAGTTTTTGGTCCAATATAGATATGTTAGAGTAGAAATCTATTCCTCGGCCCTCAACCATCAGCTTAAGTTTTTGGTTGAGTTAGTTCTTGAACATCGTATCAGATTCTTTCTGAGTGGGAGGTCTCAGGTTCAAATCTTAGCAGCCCCCTTATTGATTTATTGTGAGAGGGGTTGAATATGATGATAATTGATTTTAATTTTCAATGCAGAGAGAACATTAGTATAAGTTAAGTGCAGCATGTAATAGGGACAAACACTTGATTCATTTACAGAGTTCACCCAAATCCCAATAACTACGTCTTCACTTAAGGTTCCTCCTTAGGATTTAACCCATTGTGTCAACTCCACCGAGTTACAGCGTCACAAGAGTTCTTCACTAACTCTTCGACCACTCCACACAAAAGTGCACTCACTTTTTGTGGCTTTCAAAACTCGCAAGTTATATTTCACTCACAACTCGCTAGTTGTGTTTCACTCACTCAAGATAGCTACACCTACCTCCCTTGATTACAAAAATTGATCTCTCAATGTAGGACAATTACAAGAGCGTGAATGATATTCAATAATAGCCTTATCATGTTCTTGCATTTCAACTTGGTCGTCATGAATAAAAGCATGCATCTTCTATTCGATGTTGCCTATTGTGTTGTCTTCGTAGTGTCCACTCTTGCCTGCATGTGTTTGTAGATGAAACGCAACAGCTTAGCATGGCTTCAAGAAGCAAAATGGTGCCATGAAAAATATGTTCCCACATATGATGAGTATATGGAGGTTGCCTTGGAGTCCATTGGCCATGTCGTAGGGATCGTTGGGTCGTATCTTGGCATGGGAGAAATTGCAACCGAAGAGGCATTTGAATGGATTTGTCAAACTCCTATGCCCAAACTCGTTAAGGCTTCTGACATCATCCTCAGGCTGATGAATGACATGGGAGGCCACGAGGTACCGACCTACTCAACATTATATAGATAGAGTAACTGATATTTTAGCACCTGAGTTCTGACTGCTCAATATAGTAGTTCAAAAGTTCATAAAACTAATAACTTACTGTCTTAAGATTACAATGGATGAATAATTTAGTCACTTCTTTGATAAGCGGTTCTAAATAATGTATTTTTTTTGGCATTCTAGAAATTATTTTTCACCCCAGATAAGATTTTGTTTTTGTATATAACTACTCTTTTTGGTTCTCTAAGAAGTTTTGTTTCAAATATATGGTATCAATGACAACTTTAATTGAGTTTCAATAACAACAATTTTACGACTATAGTCAATAAAAGAAGCACAAATCATCAATACCAGCATGATTTCTTAAAAGACCAATAGACAGACATTAAAAGCGTAAAAGTATCTTATTTTTGGGTTGTTGATCAATACCTGATTTTTAGAACTTCTTGTGAGAAAAAGGAGTAAATTATTGATCTCTTGAAATCTCAATGTACCAACTTATTATTTCCACAAAGTTTTAGGTTACTTTGTCCGACAGCTATATCTTAAGATACAAACATTTTACAAAGACCACTAACCATAAGATGAAAACTGGATATTGACATGCAGTTCGAACAAAGCAGCAGGAATCATGTAACCTCGTCTGTGCAATGTTACATGAAGCAACACGGAATTAAGGATGACAAACAAACATATGAAGCGTTAGAAAAGCTAGTGGAGGATGCTTGGAAGGATGTAAATCAAGCAATGCTTAAACCCTACAAAGTCCCAAAGCCTTGTTTGGATCGGCTTCTTAACCTTGCTCGAGTGCCCAATGTCATGTACAAAGCAAGAACTGATGGCTACACTCTGGTTAATGACACCATCGTGCATAAAGTTTCTTCAGTGCTTATCCATCCTATCCCACTCTAATCGATCATATCAAGCTTTCTCCATTTCAATGTTTACTGGTGTTATGATTTCCAAACTTATTAGCAAAAAGGGGGCTTTGCCTATATACACATGTTTAATTGGAGATTTAGAACAACATGTTTTCGTGCCATGGATCTCATCAATTCTCTAATAACATGTAGACTCGCTCAAATTTCGTAGAGTTTTCAAAGTTATATACTGCTTCATGGTTTTGAGCGAAAGCACCCGTTGGCCTAGTTTTGGTGCCATAGATCTCGTCAATTCTCTAATAACATGTAGACTCACTTGAATTTCTTAGAGTGTTCAAAGTTATATACTACTACTTTCATGGTTTTGAGCGAAAGCACAATTGCACCTTGAATGCCTGAGCACGTAACTACACATATGTGGTTAAAGTGTACGGATCGAACTTTGTGCGTGTTCAAATGAGCTCTAATGTAGTTCTATCACAATCAGTCAATCTGACGTTGAAACGCATGTTTGATTCATAGCAGATTTCCATAGGTGATTAAATGTACTTGATAGATTCGAAATATTATGAGCATTTTGCTTACACACTTAGAATAATTACGCTGATTGATTTGATTGTTAAATCACTTCCTAACGCGTGTTATGTTGCGTTTGAAAAGTACGTACATAAATATTCTAATTGATTGTGGCTGGAAATCTTATGAGATGTATTGTGGTTGATCGACATACTTCCATCAAGATAATATACAGATGTATGGAATATATCTTTGTTATATCCTCGGAATATATTGTATGATTTGTTTGATTGTGTGATGTAAGAAGGCAGTTTTTCAAGGAACATCCTATGTTTTTACATACTTGCCTCCCATGATTCACTAGAAAGCAATTGGGTCGAGGAATTTCCAGACCTCCCACAAATGCACGCACGCTGCTTGCCTGTCGGGCTGGGCCGGGTATAGGCATGGGCATGGGCTCTTACTGATAATCGCTTTTACTCAAATCCATTACTTAATACTTTGCGAGTAACCATTATATTATTTCATTTCCATTACTATCATTAATTATCCTCTCACCACTATTGGTGTTGATTTTTCGCTACCCAATCAGTCTCCTTTGCCTTTGATAATTTTCTTGTAACACTTCTATTACAATTCCGGACACAAGAAAATCAATAAACACTTCAACACTCCTACCAAACTCTCTGCGTAATTGATCAATTTCCCTTACCGTTGTTCATTATAGTATATAGTATATCATTCAGACAGCTAGCTATATATCATTCAGACAGCTAGCTATGTATCTCTGTATATTGATTGCTCATGAGCCCCAGTAGTGCAGTTGGGAGAGATAATTTGGTTTTTAGGACAGTGGTCTACCACGCCACATCTTAATCTTCCGTTCTCGAATCAAATAAGTTATTATCACTATTGTCTCAGTGGCAAATATGTTGAGCAACACAATTGGGTGGGTGGTTGATTCAGGAGCCACTAGACACATATCCACCAGTACAAACCTTTTTCAAGAGTATGAAAATGTTGCTGAGGGTGAATGTGTATTTGTGCGTAACTCTACTTTAGTGTACGTCGACCCTTGCTCAGTGCAAGATTTCTCTCAAACCGAGTTATGAAAAACTTCTCTCTCTTCAAAATGTATTTCATGCTCCAGATATTCTTAGAATCCTTATTTCTGCTAATCTTCTAAATAGGACTACAATTAGAGTTACGATTTTGGAAAAGTTATACTCACCAAGAGTGTTGAATTTTTGGGGAAGGGATTTTTTAATAGGGGCCTTTTTGTCCTCAATCTTGTTATTGAGAATAAGATGAATGCTTTTATTGTTTGTGTTGCTAAATCTATTTCTTTATGGCATGCTAGATTAGGCCATGAGAACATTACATCGATTAAAAGGCTTAAACACCTGAGGTTGTTTCCTACATTCAGGAACTAAGATTTTGATAAACGTGAAATTTGTGTAGGAGCTAAACGCTCCAAGAAGCCCTTTAATAAAAGTGTAGATCGGACCTTGAAGTTATTAGAACTAATTCATAGTACCTGAGTGACTATAAAAGCATCATGAGCAGAGGAGGGAAAAAGTATTATATTATTTTTATTAATGACTACTCTAGGTTCACTAAACTATACCTTCTAGGTACTAAAGATGAGGT